>CM047814.1:91015180-91265367 GCA_026214975.1 Gentiana macrophylla
ATTCATTGAGGGTATGAAAGAAGGCGGCGAATAAGTTGGAAAAAGTTAAACAAAATTATTTCTCTCATTTGTTCGCGGAAAGGATGTGATATTCTATAATTTTGGGTGATCGACGTTACTCAGCTTCTTTATTTTTCCGGTAAGTCGTTGTTCAGCATATCATTAATTATATGTCTTTATTTTAATAGATATTTTTGCAACTATATCTGTTTTTGGTGTGCTTATGAATCAACAAGTTTTTTGAGGAAGCCTGAAGCTGAGTGAATATGCATATATTGTGATCTAATCAAATTGTTTTTCGCCGTGTACTGCTGCGGCCCGGGATAAAAAATCTCAGTTTAAAGTTGTGCAGATTCAAAGTGTTTCTTAATGGATGCGAGTACATGTCCTACAACCGATAATTGATGGACGTTCTTATTTGCACCTAAATGAATAAGTGAGTAAGTACATTTTCTTTTTTGGAATGTGTTTGATTTGATGTTATTTTTGGTGGTTTTTTTTTCTCCGCTTAAACTCCCACATGGTGGTTTGATGTTTGGAAAATTGTTGAGAATGTTTATTTTTTTCAGTTGCATGGTGGTTTGGTGTTTTATGCTCCCATTAAATTCCCACTAATCATTTCTGATTTCAATTGAACGCTTTATATGCTTTCCAATTGATGGTCGTTGGTGAGGGGATGCTTTATATGCTTTTCATGAATTTCGTTCACCATCCGTAGCGGCATGTAGACCTTTAATTTATGTACATTTTTAGATGATATTGATGCATAAGGCAGCATTGGTAAGAAGATGTTGCATCTTATTTACATATATGAGTTAACTTCCTTTAGTACCAACACTCGCATGTTTTCCTCAACTGACCTCAAGGGTAGGCCTTACAAATGTTATGCAACCATTTCCACTCCCAACCATTACCGGCCTATCAATAGTTCGTATCCGTACTTGGAACTTCTATCTCTTATTCGGTAACTTTTGGTTTGCATGACCCAGTTCAACTTAGATTTCTTTGTCAAGTTGCATGTAATTTTGTCATTGTACTGTGAACATTGCGTGAATAAAAATTTAGACCATCTCGATGTCCTTCTTTGTTAAGAAATTTATGATATTGTCATCATTTTCGTTGGGAAATGGAGAGTGGAGAAGTAGTCTCAATTTATTATTCATCCTCATATGAGCAAAGTGAACAATTGAAATTCCAACAGTTTCTATGTTTGGGGAAGATGCAAGGAGAAGAAGAGAAACTAATTGTAGAATAAGGTGAAAAGTGTTGTGTATGGAAAGTAGGTACAATACTTACAATCGGAAGGCCAATAGTTTCTATGTTCTTTCGCCTTTTTTGACTTATACACACCATTTTGGATTTTTTTTACTGGAGGATGCTTTGGACAGACACAAGAGGGGAGTTGAGTTCAACTCTATTTCTGCTATCAATTTTATGTTTTTCCCTTAATGATCAATACGGACATCTTGAAACGATACACGAATATTGATTATCTTTTGGTTTTACCTCATCGTGTTTTGGTTTGCTAATGATTACGGTTTACGAGTAAAATAATGGTGTGTATTTTAGTTGAGGCTAATTTATTGCTACTTATGTTATTGATGTAGCATTTGTCATGGGACTACGAGTACGATATAAATTAGTGTTTTGCTCATGCCACTTCCACTGATTCAATTTCTCTGTTGTGGTACATTATAAATATAGAGCTTAATGGAAACAAATAACCCTCACTGAATTCTTCTCAGGTATTTTTCCTTTTTTCACATTTTATAATTTTTTTTCTTTCATTTTTTAATTTTAATTTGCAGATTATGGGTAGAAGCATAGAAAGTAGCTACTTTGTTGATGATTGTTGCGCTCAGAAGTTGTAATGTTTACTGTTGTCACTTGATAGTTTATTTTACAACCTATATTCTAAATCTAGCGCTTCCTTTTTGGTTACGAGGAGATGTCAAAGTCCTAAGGGGAGGGGAGAAACTAATCTCTGGGGAGGCAAAGAACCTAAAATCATAATTTTTATGTTAATTCAGATAACGTGGCGGTGCATGTGAGGAAGGAGCAGGAAAGATGCAGAAGTGAGGACCATTCCGTATATGTTTTTATTGGCTTTCCATACAGTTGTTAACTACGTACTATATTATTAATTTCAAATTTCAAATTATCATCAACATGTTTGGAGTTATCAAAATTGAAATACCGCATGAACAAAGTTATCTTCTGGGCACATGGCTTTATGCAGATTTTGTATGCCCTAATGGATACTACATTTGTACGGTTATTACATGGACACTACTATTGAGGTAAATGGTGATGCTTGAAAATATGTCTGGAATCTGAATAATGCCTTGCCCTCTGCAACTTGGTTTGTCTTTGTCGGTTGTTTGTATCTTTATTCCTCAATTTGGATTTTAGCAATTAATTCATTTGAATTGTTTTTTTATTGTAGAAATTCATTGCTAAAGTTTTTTCTGGAAGAAATGCCACTTTTATCCATTGATGATTATGGCTGTGAGTAGCCCTCATTATGGAGTATTCAACACCAATTTCGCATCTTTGACAAACATGTTTGGTCTTTGTGTTTGTAAAATTTATATATTTTTGAAATTTAGACAGTGACAAGAGATCAATCATGTAATTTATTTTGGTGTTTTCGAATACGATCAACATACCCAATCTTTTGTTCACTTTTATTTGCATTCAACATGTCCGATCTTTTGTTCACTTTTATTTGCATTCACCTTGGTGGGCCGAAGGTGTCTTTCAATTAGAAATCTAAATATTTGTTTTTACATTACATTCAAATGATCACGTGCACTAAACTTCCTTGGGTTTATATTCAATCACAAGAGATTTTACGCTACAGTTGTACAAAGTAGCATATATTAGAGTCTCTCATTTTTAATCTCTTTCACATAATACATTTTTATCGTGTGTGAGAGGTTAGAAATGACACGATTGAAATATACACGGCTGTTGGACAGACGTATATATATAAAATTTAATAATTGTTTTCATTTTTAATACCATCCCGTGCATTGCACGGGTTTATGACTAGTATAAATATAGATATATATATATTTGCCTTGTTTTTCAGCTGATTGACAAAGAGATATTCACAGTGATGAACTCCTATTTTGATGTTACTATAGGTGGCTCGTTGTATGCATTATTATTATGGTGCGGTGATAGTTGCTATTGTGTTATGTATATGTACTTTTATCGGAAGATGGTGAATTGTAATAAAACAAGTATTGTTTAAAAGGAAGAAGTTTTAAGGTTTACTAAGTACAATGTTCATTTTCATAGTTTATGGTGTATGTATGAAGCAATTATGGCCTGCATTAATGTTAATTTATGGCCTGAATCCAATTGATCGTTACGGCATGCATGTGCATGCCGTGATAGATGATTTTAGTGATTTTACGGCATTCTTTGTATGTTGTATTTGGCGTAGATAACCCATTTATGGTGTGCTCTGGTTTGGGTTTATGGCGTGCTCTTGTATGCCTCGAACAATTTTTTTATTGTGCTCAAACTATATTTACGGCATGCATTTCAGATCATTTATGGCTTACAAAAGAATGTTGTAATTTTCAACATAGATTACGGCGTGTCCATCAATGGCTTGCATTTCTGTGCCATAAATTACCATCTATGGCATGCCTTGTGTGCCGTAAATTGGTAAATTTCTTGTAGTGATATATGGTGTGGGTGAGTTGGGTTCAAAGAATAAGTAACATTAATGTAAAGAATTAAGGTGATCAAGTATAAAAAATAGGGTTTTGTTTTTAAACTATTATGTAACATTGAATAAGTGATATAAAATGAATAAGGAACATTAAAATTGGTATTAAGGTAGGATTCATTGAATGTGTGGATGTATAGTAGAGTTTTCTGGTTATTACGTAACACAAAACATTGGTTTTCAAATTTTTGTACACAGTTGTATTTTGAAATAACTTTATGCTCGGTGTAGTGTTTTACCATTTGAATTTGTGTTTAAATTTAACATTAAATAAGGTTTTTCAAGTTATTAAGTTATAAAAGAATGAGTTTTATGGTGTGAGTGTGTTGGGTTCAAAGAATAAGTAACATTAATGTAAGGAATTAAGGTGATCATGTATAAAAAATTAGTGTTCTATTTTCAAACTATTATGTAACATAAAATAAGGGCTAACAAGTAAATAAATAACATTAAAATGTGTATTATATTGTCTGTGTGTAGGGTTATTCCAATGCGTAAATGTAGAGGTTTCTGGTTATTATGTGACACAAAACAGGGGTTTTAAACATTTTGTACACAATTGTATTTTCACCATATTATTTATGTAGTGTTTTACCATTTGAATTGGGGTTTTAATGGAAAGTTAAATAAGGTTTTCAAGTGATTTGTAGTTATAATATAATATGTATTATGGTGTGGGTGAGTTGGTTTCTAAGAATAAATAACATTAATGTAAGGAATTAAGGTGGTCAAGTATAAATAATTGGTGTTTTGTTTTCAGACTATTATGTAACATAGGAAAAGGGCTATTAAGAGAATAAGTAATATTAAAATAGGTATTGTGGCACCCTTGTGTTGGATTCATTGAATGCATGGATGTATAGTAGAGTTTTCAGGTTATTACATAACACAAAACGGTGGTTTTCTAATTTTTGTACACAATTGTATTTTGACCATAACTTTCTGCACGGTGTAGTGTTTCACCATTTGAATTTGTGTTTAAACTTAACATTAAATTAGGTTCTTGAAGTGATTATGTTATAATAGAATGAGTTTTAGGGTGTGGGTGTGTTGGGTTCAAATAATAAATAACTTTAATGTAAGGAATTAAGGTGATCAAGTATAAAAAATTGGGGTTTAGTTTTCAATTTATTATGTAACATAAAATAAGGGCTATCAAGTAAATATGAAACATTAAAATTAGTATTATGGCTTCTATATGTACGATTCATTGAATGCATAGAAGTATAGTAGAGTTTTCAGGTTATTACGTAACACAAAATGCGGGTTTACCATTTGAAATTTTAAAATTTTCAAGTTTTCAAATTTTCTTACACAATTGTATTTTGACCATAACTTTCTGCTCGGTGTAGTGTTTTACCATTTGAATTTGTGTTTAAATGTAACATTAAATAAGGTTTCTAAAGTGATTAGGTTATTATAGAATCTGTTTTATGATGTGGGTGTGTTGGGTTCAAAGAATAAGTAACATTAATATAAGGAATTAAGGTGATCAAGCATAAAAAATAGCCTTTAGTTTTCAAACTATTATGTAACATTAAATAAGGGCTAACAAGTAAATACATAACATTACGTGTGTATTATGTTGTCTGTGTGTAGGATTCATTTAATGCGTAAAAGAAGAGTTTTCAGGTTATTAGTTAAAAGAAAATTGAGGTTTTAAACTTTTTGTATAGAATTATATTTTTACATATTATTCTGCTTGGTTGATTGTTTTACCATTTTAATTTAAGTATGAACGGAACATTAAATGAGGTTTTCAAGTGATCTAGTTATAATAGAATTGGTATTATTGTACGGGTGAGTTGGGTACAAGAAACAAGTAACATTAATGTAAGGAATTAGGGTGATCAAGTATAAAAAATTAGGATTTTGTTTTCAAACTATTATGTAACATAGAATAAGGGCTATCAAGTGAATAAGTAACATTAAAATGGGTAAGATGCCGTCCTTGTGTAGGATTCATTGAATGTGTGGATGTATAGTAGAGTTTTCAGGTTATCACGTAAAACAAAACGTTGGTTTTCAAATTTTTATACACAATTGTATTTTGAAATAACTTTCTGCTTGGTGTAGTGTTTTACCATTAGAATTTGTGTTTAAATTTAACATTAAATAAGGTTTTTCAAGTGATTAAGTTATAAAAGAATGAGTTTTATGGTGTGGGTGTGTTGGGTTCAAACAATAAGTAACATTAATAGAAGGAATTAAGGTGATCAAGTATAAAAATTAGTGCAGTTTTAAAACTATTATGTAACATAAAATAAGGGCTAACAAGTAAATAAATAACATTAAAATGTGTATTATATTGTCTGTGTGTATGGTTCATTGAATTAGTAAAAGTAGAGTTTTCAGGTTATTAAGTGACACAAAACAGGGGATTTAAACATTTCGTACACAATTGTATTTGACCATATTATTGTTCTTGGTGTAGTGTTTTACCATTTGAATTGGTGTTTGAATGGAACGTTAAATAAACTTTTCAAGTGATTTTTAGTTATAATATAATATGTATTATGGTGTGGGTGAGTTGGTTTCATAGAATAAATAACATTAATTAAAGTAAGGAATTAAGGTGATCAAGTATAAAAAATGGCGTTTTGTTTTCAGACTATTATGTAACACAGGAAAAGGGCTATCAAGTGAATAGTAATATTAAAATGTGTGGGTTCTCAAATTTTTGCACACAATTGTATTTTGACCATAACTTTTTGATCGGTGTAGTGTTTACCATTTCAATTTGTGTTTAAATTTAGCAGTAAATTAGGTTTTTCAAGTGATTAAGTTATAATAGAATGAGTTTTAAGGTGCAGGTGTGTTGGGTTCAAAGAATAAGTAAAATTAATATAAGGATATGGGGTGATCAAGTATAAAAAATTAGGGTTTAGTTTTCAAACTATTATGTAACATAAAATAAGGGCTAGCAACGAAACACATAACATGAAATTATGCATTATGGTGTCTGTGTTTAGGGTTTATTGAATGCGTAAAAGTAGAGTTTTCAGGTTATCGGATAACAAAAAATGGGGGTTTTAAACTTTTTTTAGACAATTGAATTTTGACCATATAAATCTGCTTGGTGTACGTAGTGTTTTACCGTTTGAATTAGGTTTTGAATGGAACATTGAATAAGGTTTTCAAGTGATTTTGTTATAATAGAATAAGTATTATGGTTTGAGTGAGTTAGGTTTAACGAATAAGTAACATTAATGTAAGGAATTAAGGTGAGCATGTATAAAAAATTAGGTTTCGTTTTCAAACTATTATGTGACATGGAATAAGGGCTATCAAGTGAATACATAACATTAAATACGTATTATGGCATCCGTGTGTAGTATTCATGAATGCGTGGACGTATAGTAGAGTTTTCAGGTTATTACGTAACATAAAACAGGGGTTTTCAAATTTTTGTACACAACTGTATTTTGAACGTAACATTCTGCTTGGTGTAGTGTTTTACCATATGAAGTTATGTTTAAATTTAGCATTAAATAAGATTTCTCTAGTGATTAAGTTATAATAGAAGAATAAGTAACATTAATATAATAAATTTAGGTGATCAAGTATCACTACAAAAAAATGAAGATATAATGACAAAAAAATGGTGAGAGGATGAGATTCCGGTCACCAAACGTAAAATTTTTGTATTTTTAGTGAGAGGTTGAATTTTGTATCATTGAAAGATAAACCCTTAGTGACCAATTTTCATTTGGTCATCATTGTTAGAATTTAAAAAATAAAACAGATAAAAATATTTTCCTAAAAATATGATTCGGAATTTTTTCCTATTGGATACAACAAAAATACATTATTAAATTAAAGGAAATAGAAAACAGTGAAGGTTTCTTCCTTCGTAAAAGAGATAAGGAAAAAAGAGAAAGAATTCACTTAATCCGATTCTATCTCAAAAGAAAAAAAAAACTTCAATCTGATAACAGCAAAATCCAGTAGTGGGAAATAATTTTTTGGGCGGAATCCAATTCGCGGTAAATAATTATTTGGGCGAAATCCCATTCGCGGTAAATTTTGTGTAGCGATCGTCGCTTTTATGATCAAGGAGATCATTATATAACACAAATCTTTCAACCCGAACAGGTCGGCAGTTTTTTTATTTCTTTTCTCTCTTTACAATGAATTCAGATTCTGCAAACCTAATTTACCAAATCGATTTATTTCACCCTTAATTTTCTTCGTTGTTTTTTGTTTGTTTGGGTTGAATAGGTGAACAATTCGCAGTGAATTCGGCACACGACATCGATTTTATTTGGGTTGATATCGGTTTAATCAAGTACATATATAAAAATTGTTGTTGCTTTTACTTTTTTGTTGTTGTTGTTGTTGTTGTTGTTTTTTTAATAAAACGACATTGATAGATATAATTTGAGAAATATATTTTCTATTCACACTTCAAATGAATACAGTATAGGTTACATATATATAGTACTAGTGTAGAGTATTCTAGAGCTAGTAATTAATACAAAGAATATTTGGGAGAATATTTGTAATTAATACATAATATTTACAATCAATGTGTATATACTCTAATACGCCCCCTCAAGTTAGACGGTCGGAGAGTAGGCCAATCTTGGAACAAAACTGCTGAAATGGAAGAGGGGAAAGCGGTTTGGTCAATGCATCACCGAGCTGATCAGCACTGGATACATGAGTAACTCGAAGATAGCCTTGTTGGACTTGATCACGGATGAAGTGAAAATCAATGACGATGTGCTTCATACGCGAATAGAACATAGGATTTGCACTGAGCTGAGTCGCATCAATATTATCACAAAATATAGTGGGGACATGCGCAGAGGAGGAAAAATCAAGATCCTGCAGGAGATAAGTAACCCAATTAAGTTCAGCAGCGGTAGAGGCCACAGAACGATATTCAGCCTCAGTGGAGGAACTAGCAATAGAGTTCTGTTTCTTGGAGCTCCATGAAATAAGATTACGGCCAAGGAAAACCAAGAAACCACTAGTTAAGGAGTAATCTTCCTTATTACCACCCCAATCTGCATCAGAGAATTCATGAAGAACCAGGGGAGAGGAGCAATAAAAAGGAAGACCACGGTGAGAGGAGCCAGCAAGATACCGAAGTAACCGTTTGGCAAGAGCCCAGTGCTGAACCGTAGGTGCTTGCATGTATTGAGATAATTTGTTAACCGCAAACGCCAGGTCAGGGCGGGTAAAAGTAAATACTGAAGGCTGCCAAGAAGCTGACGGTAAGCCGAGGGATCATCATAGGCAGCAGCAGGGTCGAGCATGAGTTGTACAGCATCTGAAGGTAAGAGGGTGAGAACCGGTTTTGCATCAAGCATATTAAATTTCCCAAGTAAGTCACGAATATACTTCTGTTGATGAAGAAGAAGACCAGAGGGGGTGGAGTCAACCTCAACTCCTAAAAAATAAGAGAGGGGACCTAAGTCCTTGATAGAAGACCGAGTGCCAATGTTATCAACAAAGAGAAGCTGCGCAAATCAGCGTCGATTACTGTCACAATGATATCATCAACATAAACGAGCACCACAAGAAAGACAGAGGAAGCCGAATAGGTGAATAATGTGGAGTCCGTAGCTGAATTACAGAAACCCAGAGAAAGAAGAAATTGCTTTAATTCATGATACCATGCGCGAGGGGCCTACTTAAGCCCATAAATGGCCTTATGCAGGCGGCATACATAATCAAGGTGATCTGAAAATCATTATTAACATCTAACTGTCGAAGTGGCCACCCAAAGGAAACTGCAAGGGAGAGAACCAAACGAATAGTAGTAGGTTTGACGACCGGACTGAAAGTCTCAAAATAATCCACACCGGGACGTTGTGTGAAGCCCTTGGCGACAAGACGGGCTTTATAACAATCAATATAACCATAAACCTTTCTTTTAATACTGAAGACCCATTTACTATCAACCAAATTAACCTGTGGAGGAGCAGGGACCAAAGACCATGTTCCATTAGTAACCAAAGCATTAAATTCTTCAGACATGGCAGTACGCCATTGGGGTGACTGAAGAGCTTGTTTATAAGTAGAAGGCTCAGTATCAGAGTACTTTGAATCGAACTGAGAGTTGAGATTAAGGATTTGACGGGGTTTATAGATATTATTGCGAGCACGAGTGGTCATTGGAGAAGGAGGGAGAGCAGGAACAGGTGGAGGTGAGGGGTCAGGGGAAGGTAACGAAGATGATTCAGAAGAAAAAGATAAATGGGAGGAGTCGGTTTGGGAAAGAGTGGGAGGGTCGGGTGATATAGTTTTTCGTAAGGAAATGGAACGAGAGGAGGAGAGGGAGCAAGGAGAGAAGGGATCCACGAGGTAGAATCATAGGATGCAGGGGAGAGGGAAGATGAGGAGGAAAGACAAGGGAAAACAGATTCTACGAATTTAACATCACGAGAGACATAGAGGCGTTGACTTTCAAGGTGGAGGCACAGGTAAGCACTTTGGGTGGAGGATTAACCGAGAAAGACACAGGGAAGGGAGTTGGGTTCAAGCTTATGGTTATTATAGGGACGAAGCCAGGGGTAACAGAGGCAGCCAAAGACACGAAGCTTGGAATAATTAGGAGCGGTGTGATATAGTTTTTCGTAAGGAGAAGACATGGAGAGAATATGAGTAGGCATCCGGTTAATAAGGTAGACTGCCGCAGCAAACGCATAAGTCCAATAGGTTAAAGGGAGATGAGCATGATGAAGTAAGGTGAGACCTGTTTCTACAAAGTGTAAATGACGCCGTTCTGAAATACCATTTTGCTGGGGAGTGTGAGGAGGGGAAGTGTGGTGAGAAATACCGTGCTCAGAGAGATAACCACGGAGAGCGATGTACTCAGTCCCATTGTCAGAATATAAAACCTTAATTACAGTGTCAAATTGCTTTTCAACTAAGGTTTTAAAGCGTGGAAAAATAGTACTAACATCAGATTTGCGTTTAAGGGGATATAGCGAAACAAAGCGGGTAAAATGATCAACAAAAATAGCATAATATTTAAAATCATCCACTGAATAAATAGGTGATGTCCATACATCAAAAAAAATTATTTCTAAGGGGCGGGATGACTGTAAAGTAGAAACGGAAAAAGAATGACGATGACTCTTATGACAGGAGCACGCATCACAGTGGGAGGCATCAGGAGATGGACTAGAGGCCAAAGAGTGCTGATGGAGGATGTGCTGGAGGATGTGAGAAGTTGGATGTCCCAGGCGATGGTGCCAAGTCACCGAGGTTGTTTTATTCGCAGAGAAAGCTAAAATGGGAGCAGATGTCCAGAGATGAATAGCAAATTAGCCTGTCTGACGGTCCTTAACAACAAAAGAGTCGGGTAAGAATTCAATAGAAACATTATTATCTAGGCAAAATTGGGAGACAAATAGCAAATTATGGGTAATGCGAGGCACACATAAAATACGAGATAAATGAAAAGATGAAGTAGAAGTATAGAGAGTAGTAGAATAAGTATGAGTGATAGGGAGAGAGCTTCCATCCCCTATCTGAATATCATCAGGACCATAATAGGGCTCATGCAAACTGAGAGTCTGAAAATCTGCAGTCATATGGTGAGAGGCTCCACTATCCAGGAGCCAAGGTTGTGCCGTGGCATGGTGCGCACGAGGTGGAAGGGTAGTCCGAACTTGCTGGGAAGGACGTGGCTGTCGAGGTACCATTTGTTGAAAAAACGGATATGTAGGACACCTTTTAGCACTATGACCATGAACACCACATAATTGACATTTGCCGAGATAAGGCTTATGTGGGCGCTGGGGAGGGGCTGTAGGTGTGGAGTTGGTGGGCTGTGGGTTTGCGGAATAGGGTTGCTGTGGGGGTGGTGGTCGACGTGGGGGAGTAGAGAGGAGGGGGGATGCCATTAAAGCTGTTAGGTGAGGGGAGTTAGAAACAGTATGCTTTGATTGCAGCCCCAGCCTCAAAATTAAGTAGTTTTTCATGTAATTTATCAAGAGAAATTAAAGTATCCCGTGCTTGGACGGCACGAACCAACTCAATGTATTCTTCACCCAAATTTGCAAGTATATGATCAATAACATCCTCATCATCCATTTTAGCACCCGGCATAGCTAACTCATTTGCTTTAGCTTTAACAGCATGAAAGAACGTAGAGATAGAGTGTGTACCTTTGGTGAGTGTACGAAGCGAAAATTTTAATTGTTTGATACGGCCTCGAGAAGGCTTAGCATAAATTGTAGCAAGAATATCCCAGGCCTCACGGGCAGTGTCGACGTTTGAAATGTGCTGCGTTTCATCGCCGGCGAGTGAGCCCAGAATTGTATTCAGAATAAACTTGTCCTGACGTACCCAAATACTGAGCTCTGGATTAGCAGAAGTGGTATCATCATGGGTTACAGTAGCATGAGGCTTGGGGCGGCGGCCATCAATGAATCTATGGAGATCATAGGCGGACATGAGAGACGTAAATTGGAGTTTTCCAAGCCAAGTAGTTGGTGGAATTGAGTTTGACGGGGGCATGGAGGGTAGCTGAGAGCGGAATGATGGTGGAGGAGCCGGCAGTAATGGTGGCTGGAGCGGTGAAGGCGGAAGTGGCTGAGGATGAGGAGTCTGACATTTGGAGGCCTGTAAAGGAGTACAGGACAGAAAAAAAAGAAAGAAAGACGGGAACGGAGAGGACGCAGGACTCAGAGGATGGACGAAGGGGGAGGAAGGAATGACCTACTAGATTTGTTTTTGATAGAGATGTAAGGGAGGAGATTGGAGAGAGGCTAATCCCAGTGAATCAAACCTGCTCTGATACCATGATAGATATAATTTGAGAAATATATTTTCTATTCACACTTCAAATGAATACAGTATAGGTTACATATATATAGTACAAGTGTAGAGTATTCTAGAGCTAGTAATTAATACAAAGAATATTTAGGAGAATATTTGTAATTGATACATAATATTTACAATCAATGTGTATATACTCTAATAGACATAATCAGTGGTTTTTTAAAGTATCACATATGGCTTAAAGCTCAGATGAAACAGTGGATAGGAGCCATAAGCCACCCAGAACATAGTCGTTTACATCGAGTGATTAGATACTGCTACCGCAGCTTCGTTTTGTGTATTACAATAATGTCTATTTACTCTTATCTGCCATTGATTCTGTTTTTTGCGTTATATTGTTATGATTCGATTTTCAAAAGCTTTTGAGCAATGTGTGATTCGAAGGGTTTTTTCTTGTTTGGTTTTCATAGAAAAGTTTGTGTGTATTGTGTGCTACGTTTCTGCTCTATCAGATTTCACATTTCTTCTAAACAGACGTATAGATTTCTGCGCATTCTGCTTGTGATATTATAACAAACCTTTCTCTTTTTTTCTTTCGTTTTTGCCCTTTAATAGTTATTTTATTCTGTATTTCTTGAGTATCACTGTAATTAACAATGCCTTTTAGAATGAATCTAATATTTTTTGTTCAAGACATACGTATTTGAAAGAGATATATCTCTCTCCATACTCGTTGTTCTTGTAATCAAAATAACTATGAGTGATTATGAATCTGTCGGATAATTTATTGCTGGTCAAGAGTTCAAAATATACAACAAGGATGGGATTCTTTTAATATGTATCTAGATTGTAATATTCCAGAAAAAGAATCCAGAAATAAAATCATCTTAACCTAAACGGTTACCTCTCGAAAATCATTTGATAATCTAGCATTGTGAGCCTGATTATCACTTCTGTGATTGACTTAAGTTCAGCCTTTTGAATTCTATACTTTGTTTTGAATTTTTGAGTCTGTAATTCTTTTTGGCAGCCTGCTAAATCTGTAACATTTTTTAATAAGCTACTGTGTATTGAACCGTTTGACCTACTGAATTATTAGTGTAATTCTATACACGGACACCTGTTGTTATTTGGTTTATTAATATGTTGAGTTTTGTGCATTAGACTCTTTGTTAGAGTAATTAAGTTAACAACCTACTTTTGTAATTAGAATAAACTTGCTGAACTTGTAATATTTGATATCTTTGGTTTTGCATTGTTGTAATAAATTGCTTAGCATCAGTCCTATTCTATTTATGCCCAGTTCAATTCTGCTAACTGCTTTGTTCTTGTTTATCAACCTCAAATTTAAGCCTAGTTCATTAAATTTATAAGCAGTTATTGAATTAGGAAAATGGCACCCAATAAGGAATGGATGAGTCTTATCAATGATCGACTCAATGTAAAATACAAGACCGGTGTTGAAGATTTTTAAAATATGCTTTCGAAAGACGGGTGAAAGAGCACGAAGATCCGGTGTCCGTGTATTAAGTGTAATAACACTGCGATTGTGGATCTCGTGAAATGGTTGAACAACATCTCTTTGTGAATGGGATAATGCCGGGTTATACAACTTTGTATCACCATGGTGAAAGACGTTATGATTCTTCATCCGGCGATGAAGACACAGATGGAAGTGAGTGTAATCAAGGGGTTGATGAAATTCTAACGGATTTATATCCGAATATGAATGTATTTGATAGAAATGAGTCACACGTAGGTTCCTCAAGTCAGAATATGCATGACGAGGAACCAAATGATGAAGCAAAGGCATTTTATAGATTATTGAAAGATTCTAAACAATCAGTTTACCCCGGATGTGAGACCTCAAAATTGTCTTCAGTTGTCGACATATTACACATCAAGAGTCTTGGTCATTGGAGTAATGAATCGTTGACCATGTTCTTTGCAAAAGTTGAAACAAATACTACCGGTGATTCAACTTTGCCGGAAACATATCATGATGCAAAAAAATTTATTAAAGATCTTGGTCTTTCTTATCAAAAGATAGATGCGTGTGTCAATGATTGTATGTTGTATTGGAAAGAAGAAGAAGAATCCGACACATGCAAAATACGTGGTGCTTCGAGATGGAAAGAAGATATTCATTCTAGGGAAACAAAAATTCGAAAGAATGGTAAGAAAGTAGCAGCGAAGACCTTGCGCTACTTTCCTTTAAAACCGAGACTTCGTGAGGTTATTCATGTCTAAAAGACCGCGCATCTCATATGAGATGGCATAGTGAAAAAGAGTGGATGATGAAGTGATGAGACATCCAGCTGATTCAATGGCATTGAAGTCGTTCAATGATCTATACAAAGGTTTTTCTGCTGATCCTCGAAATGTACGGCTTGGTCTCGCTAGTGATGGTTTTCAACCATTCACACATTCAAAAACATCGTACATCATATGGCCAGTAATACTTATACCATATAATTTGCCTCGGTGGATGTGCATGAGAATCAAATTTCATTCTGTCAATGCTCATACCGGGTCCTGAGGGTCCTGGAGATGCCATTGATGTCTATGTCAGACCTTTGATAGACGAGTTGAAAGAGTTGTGGGAAGAAGTTGTTGAAACATTTGATGCTTCGACTCGTGAGAATTTTAAATTGCGTGCATCATTGCTCTGGATGATCAATGATTTTCTTGCATATGGAAACTTGTCTGGTTGGAGTACCAAAGGTAAGATGGCATGCCCTTGTTGTAATAAAGAAACTTTTTCTATAAGGTTAGCCAATGGTCGTAAGCAGTGTTATATGGGTCATCGACGTTTTCTGCCTATCGACCATAACTGGAGAAAAAAACAAAAGCATGTTTGATGGAACTAAGGAGGTAAGACAACGTACATCTCATCTTTCAGGAGATGATGTACTTGCTCAAGTTAATGACTTAGAGGGAATAACTCTTACTAAGTGTGTTGGAAAAAAAACGAAAATATCACATGAGAAACGAGGTGATAATTGGAATAAGAAAAGCATTTTCTTTGAACTTCCATATTGGAGTACCCATTTGTTACGGCACAATTTGAATGTGATGCACATTGAAAAGAATATATGTGAGAATATAATATGGACAATTATGAATATGAAGGGGAAGACTAAGGACAATGTCCAAACTCGTCTTGATTTGGAAGCTATGAATATTAGACCGGAGTTTCATCCAATTAGAAATGGGGATAAAATTGTGTTGCATGTTGCATGCTACACACTATCTAATGATGAGAAGCATCTATTTTTCTTATTCTATAAATATTTAAGAGTCCCAGATGGGTTTTCATCGAATATTTCACAGAGTGTGAATATGAAGGAGCATAAAATATCAGGTTTGAAAAGTCATGATCATCATGTACTTTTACAACATTTGCTCCCGCTTGGTATACGTGGCCTCCTCTCTAGAGAAGTGTTTGAACCTCTCATTGAGTTGTCTTTGTTTTTTACTAGCTTGGGTGCTAAAACATTGAGGGTGGATGAGCTAGAAAACATCGAAGCCCAAATTCCGATTACTCTGTGCAAGTTAGAGCAAGTTTTCCCCCCTTCATTTTTTGATGTGATGGTGCATTTGTCAGTTCATTTAGCCAACGAGGCTAAGATTCTTTGGACCGATTACAATATCGATGGATGTACCCTATTAAGCGTATGTTGCATGGGTTAAAACGACTTATTCGCAACATGGCTCGACCGAAGAAGGCTCAATTGCGAGAGGATATATAGCGAGGAGTGTATGATATTTTGCTCAATGTACTTGAAGGATGCCAAGACGAAATTCAATTCACGTGAGAGAAACTCTGATGGTGGGTTATATAAATATGAAGGAGAAATATCCATGTTTTCACAACTTGGACGATCTCTTGGTGCTGGAACGTCTTGTATTCTTAGCGATGATGATCGGATGACGGCTCATATCTATATCTTAACGAATTGCGATGAAGTACAACATTTCCTTGAGTAAGCTCAACTTTCTCTTAAAACTCATTCATGTTTTTTTCATATATTTTTACACACATGTGTTTTCTCATTAATTTTGTAACATATATAGAGAGTACAACAAAATTCAGCAAAAAGATACAGAACAAAAGTCCGAAGAAGAGCGGATTAGAAATTTTGTCCATTGGTTTAAAGAGAAAGTGAGTGATTCTTCATTTAATACAATATTGTACAATGTCCTTTGTCAAAGTTATTCACATTGTAATTCCATTGTAGGTTGAAAAAATGAAAATGCAAGGCCAAAATACCAAATTTATTGATGAGTTGGTATTATTGTCCCGTGGTCCTTCTCAATATGCTACAAGATTCAATGGTTATGTCATCAATGGATATAGGTTCCGGGTAGAAGATCGTGACAACAAATGTAGAACACAAAATTCTTGGGTGTGTGTTGTTGGTGACATAGAAAATGAGGAAAATTATGTTGACTATTATGGAGTGTTGAAAGAGGTTCTTGAACTGCAATACCTTGATGGGAAACGGGTGGTTTTATTTCGATGCAGATGGTTTGATGTGTATGACAATGAGAAAGGAGTTAAAATAGATGAACATGGATTCGTTAGCATTAATTGCCATCGCCTTTTAAAAACAAACGAACCATTCATTCTTGCCAATCAAGATTCACAAGTGTTCTATACCATTGACAATGTCAATAAAGGTTGGCATATTGCTGTTAAGACACAAGCTTGAGATTCATACGATATGCCACAACCAGAAGAGGACGACGAGAATGATGCATGTGATTTAGGTGAAGCATATCAACATAGTGGATCTTTCAAATTTGACAGTGGTGGCTCAACTTCATTTAGTTCAGATGATAAAAACATTGGGAGTAGAACACATTTGGATTCAATAGTAGTTGAAATGCCAACATCCATAAAAAAAGAGAAAGAGAAAATCCACTTGAAGAAATCTTGCTTGATGTGGTGGTTTGGTTGTACCGAGTTGGCTATTATATATGATCTTCTAGATTTTTTTCCATTCTTTTTGGTTGCTTCTTAATAATTATCCGAGTTTTATTGGTTTTTATTTATATCTTTCTACACATATTGAATTCTTCCTATCTTGTTAGTACTATATGATTCATTTTTCATTGACGTTTGAATTATTTTAAAATGT
The DNA here is from genome assembly GCA_026214975.1 of Gentiana macrophylla. NCBI lineage: Eukaryota > Viridiplantae > Streptophyta > Magnoliopsida > Gentianales > Gentianaceae > Gentiana > Gentiana macrophylla. Next base: position 91,032,812 of record CM047814.1, read on the forward strand.
TGACCGTTCTTATAATTATATGTTACACATATAATGTTGATAGATAATCAAAATGCATGCAAAAAATAACAAGGGCACGTTCCAGAAGGCAGCAAGATATATAGCACCTGGTAAACTTGCTAATGAGCATGGATATGGAAAAAAAGCGTGGAGGCCAATTGCAGAATCTACTGGTATATTTTATTTATTGACACTGTTTATTCCATTGAGTTCTATGATCTCATTATTTGTTTGAAAGCTTTTCTTCTGATCTGATCCACGTTCCATGTTATGTTTCATTGTGTAAGATGCAGGGTTGTCTTTTGAACATATAAAATTGGTTAAGGCAATGTAACTAACGTCAAAGTAGCTTTTCATACCCATGTCGTATTTATTTTTGTTGTTATTTATGCCCATAAACCATTAGGACTTTGTATCTAAGTTAAACATGTGTAATAATGTTTTTGACTCAGCTGCTCTATTATACTATTTGGTTTGCATATCATATTTATGTAGAAGTAACATAATATATCATGTTATTTCCATTTTCCAAACATTTGCCTTCAAATACAATGGTAGAAGAAACTCAAGACGGTGTATGAATATATATTTTAAGATTTACTTTTTAATTTGAAATTTCTTTAGAAATGAAAATCTGAATGAATACATATGTAAGAAATTGGACTTGTTTATCAATCTATGTGTAAGAAATTATAGACACGAACCTATGATTTAGGATACTGAACTTGACTGCTTGTTTGTTCAGTTTTGAAGCTTAGTAATCAATGTTTTTTTCATAAGGTTTGATCTTCTTTAATTATGTCAAGGTTTTCGACAAAACATAATTTCATGTTTGGATAAATGAGAGATTGTAAGAGCTTTGATTTTGGTACTTACTCTCTACATATGTTTTGCACAAGTAACACTCAAAAGCAATCGGCTAAAGATCAAGGACCTATGCACACGAACAATCATAGAAGAAATGGTGAACTTTGAAAATTTTATACTTCAATTTTATAATACATCGATAAAAATATTTTTTATTTCTTTTAGAAAGTGAGATTTCAACCTACACTCTTATTGTGCATTATGGTGATGAGTTCTGGAGAGAATAATTTTTTTCGGAAGATAGTTCTTTATTGGATATTTGGAACATATGCAAAAAGTTATTTGACATTTATTCGGTTGGTTTGAGTATTACGGGTCGGTTTGGGATTACATTGAGAAATGACGAAGATTTACCGGCCTTGATGAGAAATTATGAAAATGGAGAGATCATACGCATTCAAGTTGAACCGGATGAAAATGAGCAGCCACTTCCCTTCAAACTGCCTCTAGACAATCCAAAACTTGGTAGTCTTAGTTTGAGTTCTTTCTAATTTGATTTTTTTCTATGATCCTTTTTCGCTATTTGATTTTGTGATGTCTTTACAGCCCCCGTCCCAATGCTTCCGATAATTGATGTTGTCGAAATACGGGGTGAGAGTAGGGTATATGAGAAAGTTACAGTGTGCGGGGATGTGAGAAATGGAAGTTTAGAAGCTAGCATGGTTCAATACTTCATAACTATTTCCAAGAATTTTGGTAGCGAGACTAATCTGCAAGCTATCAGCGAATGTGTAAAGAACAACAAGGTAAGTACTTATACTTCTAAATTAAAATGCATTACCATTATCTAGAATTGAATAAGACAAGTAGCTATTATTCGTATGATAATGTTAAATAACGTTAATTTGTTTAATAATGTCATGATGGTCATTTGATTTTTTTTAGGAGTTTTCAATACCAAAGATGCTGTTGGTTATTTTCTTGTTGCTAAGTTACCTCCTATGAATGATGATGGTGAAAGTGGGGAGCCGAAGTTTGCTACCACTGAAAAATATGTTGAAGGTAAATTGATTTTGGCTAACCTTGATTCCTAGTGTGGATTGATTTTTCTTTTTTTTGCTCACCTTAACGAAGGATCCTAGACGATGGTGATCTATAGGTTGTACTTAAAGAATCGATATTGGAAAAAAAAAATTGCTTCTCTGTCCATGTCAGAACAAAAATACATAACTTCTTAATTTGGTTGTAATTAAAATTGGCCCTGTAGATAGGGCTTTCTTTTTTCCTTTGTTATAGTTGTTTAATACCAGGTTCATGCACTTAACTTTTCTTAAATTTCAGTAGATTTACTAATTACTTCAATAAATTTCAATAGATTCGTTACCTCAAAGTAAGAAAAAGGTTAGAGGGAAGAACAAGAATAAGACCATTGCATCTCTAAAAAGCCCGGAGAAAAACTTGAGATCAAGTTCTACAACAATCGTGCAGTGGGTCCGCAACAAAGCCATTGGTCTAGACATTTGGGGAAAATCGTCCGGGACAAGCATATATGCCCTACACGCATGAAGACATGGACGGAGTTAACTGAATTAAACAAACAACACATGTGGGACGCAGTAAAGGTATTTTTCTCGTACTTGGATGCTCATAATTTTATACTATGACTCGAGTTATCTATGAATCAAATATTTTTTTCCATATGTTTCTCAGTAATGCTAAATGCATTTTCGTATATTTGTAGGAAGTCTTTTATAATGATAACATAGAATCATACCGTGATCATACGTTGGAGCATATGCGTACATTATGGACGGCTTGGATGTCAAAATTGAATACAGATTACGTAACATCTTGCAAAACTAAAACTGAAGCATTAAAGAATGTGCCATCAGACATGGATACGAATGATTGGGAATGGCTGGTTTCTAACAAAGTTTTAACAGAAAAGTTCCAGGTATATATATGTTAACTTCAATCAGATAATTATTGATGATCATGTATATTCTATATTATAGCTGTTTTTATGAAGGTTAAAGATATATTTTTGATTTCTGATTTATATAGAAAACAAGTGATATGAATGCAAACAATTGAAAAAAAGGATCGATGCCTCATCGAACTGGAAGCAAGCCACATAGACAAATCATATATGAAATGGTAGTTGCTTTTTTATTTATGTCTTTGTTTTTGTTTTTGGATCTTTTGCCTAAATGACCCATTTTCTGTTATGCACTTTCTATAATATTTAGGGAGGTTAACAAAACAATCCACCTAATGTTGCTAAAATCTTTCAAGTTACTAGGCAGAAAAATGGAATGTTTGTTGAGCCAGAATCACAACAAAAATATGTATGTTATACAAACTTTTTACCTAATTTGTTATGAAAATTTTCATTACTCACATTGTGTGTGTATATTTTGTAGGATGAAATTGTGCAGACCGTTCAATCCAATGCATCTCTTTCACATATTGAGGTCGTTGAAAAGTGCTTTGGACCACAACGTCATAGCAATGTCCTTGGTTATGGTGGAGGAATGAAAAGAAAACATTTCAATGATACTAAAGATACTTATATAAAAGAACTTGAGGCTAAACTCCATGATAAGGAAGAAGAAAATATAAATCTTAAGAGACGTATGGATATGTTTGAAAACAGATTGACGCAAATTGGGAATGACACTCAACAGATGTCAAATAGACCACCAACGCCTCACCATGACCTTGAATAGGTATTCTGTTTTCTCTTCCTTTATTTTTATTTTTAAAGTCCATATTCATGCAATCAATTTCTTCATTTTACTATTTCTAGCGGTGTATAAAAAAACTTAATGCCATGATTGGTGAGGAATGGTTCAAATAATCTAACTTCACATCTCTCTAGTTCAATATGATCTGAATGCAAAGATATATGAGTGCACATGGAAAAACAGAAGAGATAATGCAGAGTTTTTTTCTTTCTTTCTTTCTTGTTATGAATTCAAACTCATGAAAGCAATAAAAGAAGATAGGATTTTTTTATTCGGTCTTGTGCCTGTGAGAAGCTTTTTGTTCTTGTTTCAGCAGCTGTTAAATCGTCGGTAGTGTGCCTCTAATATTGCTGGCATTGATATAATGCTGAACAAAGTGTACTCATATATCTTTGCATTCATCTTCTCATGCTGCTCATTTGCCAAGTTGCTGATATGATGCTTTGTTATGTACACTTATTTGTTGTTGCATTGGTCTTAAGGTGCATCCACCGAGTTTGAGTTCCTGTTATGTTCAGTTTTTGTGTAGGTCTTGGGTCTGATCTAGAATTATGGTTTGATGTGTGCTGAATGTTCTTGGGTCAGTCCATGACATGTACAGACTTGTCTAGTACATGTCCGAACATTTCCAGGTCATGTATAACCTGTTGATTCGAATCTGGATCTTGTATTGGTATATGCTACATGATAGTGTGCATCTTATGCAATGCTTGATCTAAGGTTCTACCATGCAATATGACATGATTATCTTGAGTTAAAATGTTATTACATATAATGACTTCCTTATGATTATGTATTTCTGAAGTGGATTACAAAGGCGCAAATGAAGTATATTTCATTATGACTGTATGTTGCCATCAGCTTTGATTGTATGTTCTTTTTGCTCTCGCAATTATTAATTTTTGTTTAGTTTTTATTTTTTCCTAAAATGTCATCTTACACGTTCGATAACAATTTTGCAGGGGATGTTGAATTCATTGCACAATATGCTGAAAATTTCATGCACAACTATCCAAATTACAAGATTGAAGATCGTGATAAGGTTGATTCTTGCATAAGCATGAAGAAACTGCTTCAATCTAGTTCACCTTGTAGTTTCAAGTTCGTTAAATGGGATGATGTTGTGTTTTAGTGTTTGAGTAGTGTAGGTGTTTTAAAATAACTTTGTCATTTAATATTACATTTCATTACGCTTGTTATTTTGAGGTTGAACTCATCTTGCTTAAATGTTTAGTGTTTGAACACATCATGTTAATGTTATTTCAATTAAATCAATTATTGCATTTAATGTTTGTGTATAAATATTTGTTATTTTTAAGTAGATGTTATTCAATAATGGTATTTAAGACTAATGCTAAATCATTATATTGCTATTAATAATACTGACGATAAGTGTTATCATCATATTAAATTCACTTTTAATGAAAGTATAATTAATAATGACAAGGAACATATTGGCTGTGAAAAGACATATGGTGACAGGAATATTGATATTCTAGTGATGGGGTATATTGTTAGTATTGATATTTTTAATGAGGGGAGATCGAAGCAATAATGATGAAAATTATCTTCATTAATATGAACTGTTAATGAGAGTATAATATCGTCATTAATTATACAACCACAATAATGACAGGACACTATACAGTCATTATTTACTTTTAGCTAGGAAGGCAGTAGTGACGGGCCGTGACGGGAAATTTCCCGTCGTTAAACGTCTTCAATGACAGGATATTAGCTTTTAATGGCCTATTTTCCCGTCATTAAAAACCGATTTTCTTGTAGTATGAAAAATTAAGGTTTAGTTTTCAAACTTCTATGTAACATAAAATAAGGGCTAACAATTATAGTGTCAGTGTTTAGGGTTCATTGAATGCGTAAAATTAGAGTTTTCAGGTTATTAGGTAATTTAAATCGAGGGTTTTAAAATTTTATTTTGACCATATTATTCAGCTTGGTGTACTGTTTTACTATTTGAATTGGTGTTTGAATTGAACATTAAATAATGTTTTCAAGTGATTTAGTTATAATAGAATAAGTATTATGGTGTGGGTGAGTTGGGTCCAATGAATAAGTAACATTAATGTAAGGAATTAGGGTGATCATGTATAAAAATTCGGGTTTTGTTTTCAAACTATTATGTAACATAGAATAAGGGCTATCAAGTGAATACATAACCTTAAAATAGGTATTATAGCGTCCGTGTGTCGAATTCATTGAATATGATGATGTGTAGTAGAGTTTTCAGGTTATTACGTAACACAAAACGGGGTTTTCAAATTTTGGTACACAATTGTATTTTGACCATAAATTTCTTCTGGGTGTAGTGTTTTACCATTTGAATTTGTTTTCATTAAATTTAGCATTAAATAAGGGTTTTTAAGTGATTAAGTCATAATAGAATGAGTTTTATGGTGTGGGTGCATTGGGTTCAAAGAATAAGTAGCATTAATGTAATGAATGAAGGTGAACAAATATTAAAAATTAGGGTTTAGTTTTCAAACTATTACGTAACATTAAAAAAAGGCTATCAAGTAAATACATAACTTTAAAATGAGTATTATGTCATTTGTGTCTAGAATTCATCGAATGTGCAGAAGTAGAGTAGAGTTTTTGGGTTATTATGTAACACAAAACTGGGGTTTTCAAATTTTTTTACACAGTTATATTTTGACCACAACTTTCTAATCGGTGTAGTGTTTTACTATTTTGAATTTGTGTTTAAATGTAACATTAAATATATTTTTTAAAGTGATTAGGTTATAATAGAATGGGTTTATGGTGTGGGTGTGTTGGGTTCAAAGAACAAGTAACATTAATGTAAGGAATTAAGGTGATGAACTAGAAAAAATTAGTGTTTAATTTTCATACTATAATGTAAAATAAAGTATGGATTAACAAGTAAATACATAACATTAAAATGTGTATTATGGTGTCTGTGTGTAGAGTTCATTGTACGCGTAAAAGTAGAGTCTTTAGGTTATTAGGTAAAACAAGATGGTGGTATTAAAGTTTTTGTATCATTTTTATTTTGACCATATGATTTTGCTTGGTGTAGTGTTTTACCATTGGAATTGGGGTTTGAATGGAACATTAAATAATGTTTTCAAGTGATTTAGTTATAATAGAATAATTATTATGGTGTGAGTGAGTTGGGCTCAAAGAATAAGTAACATTAATATATGGAATTAAGCTGATCAAGTATTAAAAATTAGGGTTTTGTTTTTAAAGTATTATGTAACGTAGAATAAGGGCTATGAATGAATATGTAATATTAAAATGGGTATTATGGCGTCCGTGTGTAGGATTCATTGAATGAATGCACTGATCTATAGTAAAGTTTTCAGGTTATTACATAACACAAAACGAGGTTTTCCAATTTTTCTACACAATTGTATTTTGACTATAAGCTCAGTGCAGTGTTTTACCATTTGAACTTGTGCTTAAATGTAACATTAAATAAGGTTTTTTCTGTGATTAAGTTATAATAGAATGAATTTTATGGTGTGGGTGTGTTGGGTTCAAAGAATAAGTTACATTATTGTTAGGAATTAATGTGATCCAGTATAAAAAATTAGGATTTAGTTTTCAAACTATTATGTAACATAAAATCAAGGCAAAAAAGTAAATACAGAACATTAAAATATCTATTATGGTTTTGGTGTGTAGGGTTCATTATATGCATAAAAGTAGAGTTTTCTTGTTATTTGGGAACACAAAACGGGGGTTTTAAACTTTAGGTATTCAATTGTATTTTGACCATATTATTCTGCTTGGGCTAGTGTTTTACCATTGAATTGGGGTTTTAATGGAACGTTAAATAAGGTTTTCAAGTGATTTACTTATATTACAATAAGTGTTATGGTGTGGGTGAGTTGAGTTTAAAGAATAATTAACATTAAGGTAAGGAATGAAGGTGATCAAGTATAAAAAATTAGGGTTATATTTTCAAACTATTATGTAACGTTCTGTCAAGTAAATACGTAACATTAAAATGCGTATTTTTGCGTCCGTGTGTAGGATTTATTGAATGCGTGGATGTATAGTAGAGTTTTCAAGTTATTGTGTAACATAAAACGTGGGTTTTCAAATTTTTGTAGAGAACTGTATTTTGACCATAACTTTCTGCTCGATGTAGTGTTTTACCATTTGAATTTGTGTTAAAATTTAGAATTAAATAAGGTTTTTCTAGTGATTAAGTTATAATAGAAGAATAAGTAACATTAATATAAGGAATTCATGTGATCAAGTATAAAAAATTAAGGTTTAGTTTTCAAACTATTATGTAACATAAAATAAGGGCTGACAATTAAATAAATAACATTAAAATGTGTATTATAGTGTTTGTGTTTAGAGTTCATTGAATGCGTAAAATTAGAGTTTTTAGGTTATTAGGTAATACAAAACGGGAGTTTTAATCTTTTATTTTGACCATATTATTCTGCTTGGTGTAGTGTTTTACCTTTTGAATTGGGGTTTGATGGAACATTAGATAATGATTTCAAGTGATTTGGTTGTAATAGTATAAGTATTATGGTGTGGGTGAGTTGGGTTCAATGAATAAGTAGCATTAATTTAAGGAATTAAGGTGATCAAGTATAAAAAATTAGGGTTTTGTTTTCAAACTATTATGTAACATAGTATAAGGGCTATAAAGTGAATACGTAACATTAATATGGGTATTTTGGCGTCCGTGTGTAGGATTCATTTAATGCATGGATGTATAGTAGAGTTTTCAGGTAAAAACAAAACACAAACAGGGGTTTTCAAAATTTTGTACACAATTGTATTTTGACCATAACTTTCTTCTCGGTGAATTGTTTTACCATATGAATTTGTGTTTTAATTTATCATTAAATAAGGGTTTTTAAGTGATTAAGTTATAATAGAATAAATTTTGTGATGTGGGTGTGATGGGTTCAAAGAATAAGTAACATTAATGTAAGGAATTAAGGTGAATAAGCATAAAAAATTAGGGTTTAGTTTTCAAACTATTACGTAACATTATAAAAGGGCTATCAAGTAAATACATAACATTAAAATGAGTATTATGACATCTGTGTGTACGATTCATCGAATGTGTAGAAGTATAGTAGAGTTTTCGGGTTATTACGTAACACGAAACGGGGGTTTTTAAATTTTTGTACACAATTATATTTTGACCAAAAATTTCTAATCGGTGTAGTGTTTTACCATTTGAATTTGTGTTTAATGTTACATTAAATAATGTTTTTATGGTTATTAGGTTATAATAGAATGAGTTTTATGGTACGGGTGAGTTGGGTTCAAAGAATAAATAATATTATTGTAAGGAATTAAGGTGATCAAGTATAAAAAAAAGTAGTGTTTAGTTTTCAAACTATAATGTAAAATAAAGTATGGGCTAACAAGTAAATACATAACATTAAAATGTGTATTATGGTGTCTATGTGTAGGGTTCATTGAATGCGTAAAAATAGAGTTTTCAGTTTATTGGGTAACACATAAGGGGGTTTTAAACTTTTAGCATACAATTATATTTTGATCATATTATTCGGCTTGGTCTAGTGTTTTACCATTTGAATCGGGGTTTGAATGGAACATTAATATTGGTTTTCAAGTGATTTAGTTATAATAGAATAAGTATTATGGTGTGGGTGAGTTGGGCTCAAAGAATAAGTAACATTAATGTAAGGAATTAAGGTGACCAAGTATAAAAAATTAAGGTTTTGTTTATAAACTATTATGTAACATAGAATATGGGCTATAAATGAATACGTAACATTAAAATGGGTATTATGGTGTTCGTGTGTAGGATTCATTGAATGAATGCATGGATGTATAGTAGATTTTTCAGGTTATCGCGTAACACAAAACGAGGTTTTCAAATTTCCGTACACAATTCTATTTTGACCAGATGCTCGGTGTAGTGTTTTACCCATTGAACTTGTGTTTACATGTAACATTAAATAAGGTTTTTTATGTGATTGAGTTATAATATAATGAGTTTTATGTGTGGGTGTGTTGGGTTCAAAGTTTAAGTAACATTAATATAAGGAATTAAGGTGATCAAGTATAAAAGACAGAATTTAGTTTACAAACTATTATGTAACATAAAATAAAGGCTAACAATTAAATACATAACATTACGTGTGTATTATGTTGTATGTGTGTAGGATTCATTTAATGCGTAAAAGAAGAGTTTTCAGGTTATTAGTTAACAAAAAATTGAGGTTTTAAACTTTCTGTATAGAATTATATTTTTACCATATTATTCTGCTTGGTGGATTGTTTTACCATTTTAATTCAAGTATGAATGGAACATTAAATAAGTTTTTCAAGGGATTTAGTTATATTATAATAAGTGTTATGATGTGGGTAAGTTGGGTTCAAAGAATAAGTAACATTAATGTAAGGAATTAAGGTGTTCAAGTATAAAAATTAGGGTTTTGTTGTCAAACTGTTATATAAATAGAATAAGGGCTATTAGTTAAACTATTTTCAAGTGATTTAGTTATAATTTAGAATAAGGGGTATTAGTTAAATTAGGGTTTTGTTGTCAAACTATTATGTAACACTAAAATGTGTATTATGGCGTCCGTGTGTAGGATTCATTGAATGCGTGGATGTATAGTAGAGTTTTCAGGTTATTACGTAAAATAAAACGTGGGTTTTCAAATTTTTGTACACAACTGTGTTTCGACCATAACTTTCTACTCGGTGTAGTGTTTTACCATTTGAACTTGTGTTTTAATTTAACATTAAATAAGTTTTTTCTAGTGATTAAGTTATAATAGAAGAATAAAAAATTATGTAACATAAACTAATGGCTAACAATTAAATACATAACATTTAAATGTGTATTATAGTGTTTGTGTTGAGTTTTCATTGAATGCACAAAATTAGAGTTTTCAAGTTATTAAGTAGTACAAAACGGGGGTTTTAAACTTTTATTTTGACTATATTATTCTGCTTGGTGTAGTGTTTTACCATTTGAATTGGGGTTTGAATGGAACATTAAATAATGTTTTCAAGTGATTTAGTTATAATAGAATAATTATTATTGTGTGGGTGTGTTGGGTTCAAAGAATAAGTAACATTAATGTTAGGAATTAAGGTGAACAATTATAAAAAAAATTGGGGTTTTGTTTTCAAACTATTACGTAACATTAAATAAGGGCTATCAAGTAAATATATAACATTAAAATGAGTATTATGGCATCTGTGTGTAGGATTCATCGAGTGCATAGAAGTATAGTAGTCTTTTCAGGTTATTACGTAACACAAAACAGGGGTTTTCAAGTTTAGTACACTGTTATATTTTGACCACAACATTCTAATCGGTGTAGTGTTTTCCATTTCAATTTGTGTTTAAATTTAACACTAAATAATTTTTTTTAACTGATTAGGTTATAAAAGAATGAGTTTTATGGTGTGGGTGTGTTGGGTTCAAAGAATAAATAACATTAACATAAGGAATTAAGGTGATCAAGTATAAAAAATAGTGTTTGGTTTTCAAAATATAATTTAAAATAAAATATGGGCTAACAAGTAAATACATAACATTAAAATGTGTATTGTAGTGTCTGTGTGTAGGGTTCATTGAATGCGTAAAAGTAGAGTTTTCAGGTTATCATGTAACAGGAAGCGGGGGGTTTTATACAATTGTATTTTGACCATATTATCTGCTTGGTGTATTGTTTTGCCATTTGAATTGTGGTTTGAACGGAACATTAAATAAGGGTTTCAAGTGAATTTTAGTTATAAAAGAATAAGTATTATTGTGTGGATGAGTTGCGTTCAAAGAATTAGTAACATTAATGTAAGGAATTAAGGTGATAAAGTATACAAAAATTAGGGTTCTATTTTCAAACTATTATGTGACATAGAATAAGGGATATCAAGTGAATAAGTAACCTGTAAGTTAGTATTATGGCATCCGAGTGTAGGATACATTAAATGCGTAGAAGTATAGTAGAGTTTTCAGGTTATTACAGAACTCAAAACAGGGGTTTTCAATTTCATTTACACAGTTGTATTTTGACCATAACTTTCTGCTTGGTGTAGTGTTTCACCAATTGAATTTGTGTTTAAATTTAAAATTAAATAAGGTTTTTCATATGATTAAGTTATAATAAAAAGAATTTTATTGTGTGGGTATTTTGGGTTCAATGAATAAGTAACATTAATGTAAGGTGTAGGGAATAAAATTTAGTTTTGATGATGAATCATCGTATTCAAGAACATGTTTGTTTTTTTAAAGCCAAGAACATGTTTTTTAACACCCCATTGATGAAGTGCTGAAACTAATTGTTATAGTGGAAAGTTAAAAGATGTCGAGAACTAAATGTATAAGTTTTACTAGAGTCTGATAAATGTATAGGTAACATCAGACAAGCACTATAATAGATAGAAGTGTCGTAGAACTGAAATTGGAAATCATCTAAGAAACTGGAAAACACTTAGATAACTGGAACAGAACATGTGACTGAAGATGTACACCCAAGAACTGAAGTTCACTCAGAAACTGAAGAAGGTAAGTTCACTGAGGGACACAGACTCGGTTGGCTTATCTAGAACTGAAGGCTAAGGGAACAGACTCGAGATTTGAAGGCGAGGGACACTGAGACTCGATTAAGGAAGATTGAAGAACTGAGGGTTCAAACTCAGTTATGAAGATTTTAAGCCAAGACTGCGAAGTTAGAATTCAGGTAAGTCTGTGATGGCCAGAACTGACTTTATGGATCTTGTAGAAGACCTATGTATCATAAGGACAATTATATCTTAGATGATCTTTATAAGGAATGGTGTAATATAATCAGATAAATAGAGTACTGAAGTTTTGAAGAAGAGTAAAAACTCATTTAATGCTCTAAGTCGGTTAGTAAACTGAAAACTGACATACTCAGTATAACACTGATCTGGAAACTCAGTTTTATAGTCAGTCAACCAGCAAACTGATGGTACATTCGAACGTTGTAAAAGAAGCAACCCAATTGGATGAAATAGTGACAAGTCAGAACAGTCACTAAATATAGCCGTTGCAAGATAGACGTTGATACAATTCGAATTCAAATGAAATGAACGTTGGACCTCACGCTATAAATAGATGACTTTGCACCAAGGATAAAAAACCAACAATTAACAATATTACAAGCATTTTGTGCACAAGTCTCGTTCATTCAAATTATTATTTGCGCTCAACAAGATCTTATCTAGACTTCTTCAAGTGTTCAAGCTTCAACGATATTATCCAGATTTCTACACTTTGAAGAACAACAAGCAAGAATCAATTTATTGATTCTCAGCCCAACTTTGGTCTTAATCAAAGGCTTAGACTAGCATTCCAGTCAAGGAGTTGCTAAGGACAGTTGTCATTGCTGCAGTCGGGTAGACTGTGTTTGTGGTGGTAGCTAATGAAGAGGCAATTCAACCCTCTAAGGACCAGTGGTTCAAGCAGTTGAAGAGCAGTCATACAACCTATTCTTTAGTTGTTTAGATAGTGACACTAGGGATTAGTCAAGGACTATCATAATTGACTTTTTGTAACAAAGATATCTCAAGGAGTTCTAGTGGAATTTTCCTCTACACATCACGAGGAAAGAGTGGGTCGCGAGATTACACCACTGGAACCACTATAATTCTTGCTCTACTTACTTTTCACATTTACTTTATGTTATTTATTTTACTGACATTTATAATTGTTATAAAGCATCAAATCAAATCGATTGTTATAAGCACACATGATTCACAAACCGACATTCACCAAAATTCTATTTTGCATACAGCTTTTTCTTATAGAATAACAAGATCCAGATAAAGGCTAAAATTTATATCCGCTGCCGGTTGACTCGGTTTTGTATAAGTCAGATTGACTTAAACTCAGCTATGTCGGCTCAACTCCATACAAGTTAAACCAGAACCTTAATTATTAATCAATCTGCACTAGACCAAGTTCTCAGTTAGGTTTTTGGTGACAAGTTTATTAACCCCCCCCCCCCCCTCTAAACTTGTTTTAGCCTTTCTAAAGGACCAACAATTGGTGTCGGAGCAGTGTTCTTTGACAAGTTGTTGTTGAAAACTCACTTGCTCTAATTATATCCTCTAGTTGTTCTTCTTAAAAAGATCAGCGTTTCAGATTCCAGTCTTTGCATAATACAGTTCTCATTCACTCACACAATGGATAACAATCAGTATTCCACACAAATGCTGATAAGCAACATGGAAATATTTGATGAATATAAATGTCGTTAGCAGACCTTTCTAGCAGCTTCTCATGGTGAGATGATAGACGTACTCACTGATGGACCTATTCAGATCATGCACATGCAAACTATCAACGGTGAACAAGTTAGAGTTCCCAAGCCTAAAGCTGATTGGACTAGTGATGATCGGAAGAGAAACAACTTGAACAATGTCGCCATGGATATCATACTCAAAAATTTTGACAGAAACATGTACCTGAAAGTCAAGGATTGCACTACTGTAAAAGCGGTGTGGGAGAAAATTCAGTTAGTTTGCGAATGATCTGATTTCATTAAAAAGAACAAGATCTCCGCCGCAAAAACAGAAGTTTGAGAATTTCAAGATGAAGGCAGGTGAAAATATTGATCAGATGGAAACAAGATTCAGTGCTATTATGGATGAATTGGCTCTACTCAAGATTGATTACACCAAGAAGGAAATCAACACTAGAATCTTGAAGGCTTTACCAATGTGCTGGAAGATGAAAGTCACAGTAATGGAAGAATCAAGAAGACTTGACATAGAAGACTCCTTCAAAATCTTCTCAGATCTTAAAGCTTATGATTTCAGTGAAGATTTCACCATGACAACAGCCCTAAACAAAGCCATGGAGGAAACCAAAACAACAACTCTTGCAGCAGCAGCCTCAAATGATAATCAAGAAACCTCATCTAGCAATCTTCATCAATTGGATGAGATGGAGGGGCAGATGGCTCTAATGATGAACAGAATTTGAAGAATGAAGAGTGGACACCCGGTCACTCAGAAGTTCATCAAGAGGACTCCTGAAAAGAAGAAAGACGATGAATATATTTGCTTCAACTGTAAGAAGCCCGGACACTACAAAGTTGAATGTCTAGAGCTGACTGGTAAGAAGACTCAACAACGAAGAACTGGCAGAAGAGCACTCTGAAATGGAGATGAGTCAAACTATGAAGCTGGCACTGAAAGATTATCTGATGACACAACTTTAATGGCTTATATGGAGAATCCAAATGAGGTATGTGAATCTTACTTGAAATATTCCTCAGCTCAAATTTCCATACAAAATGCATGTTCTTCGACTGCTGACTCCAATCCAAAAATACGGAATTAGAAAAAACACTTGACGTATTCATGAATCACCTAATAACTATTCAAGCTAGTTATGACTCAATTAAAGCTGAGAAATAAGTTCTAATTCTTGAAGTTGAAAGATTGAAGTCCGAACTAAATATGATGAAGCTAACTAGAACTGATAAATGAAAGAATTAGTATCATCCTACTGCATCAGCAGCAGCAACTGATTCTTTTGCTCAATCAAGTTCAGCTACTGGATTCAAATCCGGAAAGCCATATGGAGAAAGAACTGCTTAGGATTTGATACACAGCAATCTTCTAAGGAAGGAACTAGCAAAGTTGCTGAACCTAGTATCAAAACTGGTATTAAGTTTGTAGCTGAGAAACTTCCACAAACTGTGAAAATTGTTGAACCAGTAAAGTCAGCCTCACATAGGACAACTCAGTTTTCTAAGAAGACAATTGTACCTACCAACAAAGGTAAACCAAATGGTAGATTGGCTGTACCTCAAGAAATATAAATAATAGATTAACCGCCTGATCTACAAAAAATGATCAAGTCAAGAACCAGAAAATTTATAATCAGAGTAAATCTAGGAATGTCAATCATTCAATGATTCAACATCCAAGGGGAAAGGCATACTATACCCCACTGATGATGATTGGAATTTTACTGAATCTACTATTAAAACTGATAGGAACAATCATTCCAGACAGAAAACTTTTCACAAGTTTCAGTCCAAGACTCAGCAGAGAGCGAATCCCAGTTCTCAGCAAAAGTCCCAGTACAAAGGTCAGTCAAGACCTCAGTACAAAAGAAATGATGGTTATTATTCAACTTTTAATAATAGAAGAAATTTTGGAAATCAGTCTAAACCAGAAGACCTGAGAAATCATATAAATGAGACACAATCCAAGAAAAGATATTATGGAAGTGTGGCTTATATATATGAAAACAAGTGCAACAGTTTCCAAAGAAGACATTATGGAAATATACCCAGAGTTGTACTGACAACTAACCATTATGGACCCAAACAGAGTTGGGTACCTAAAGCATTTTAATTTGTTTTACAGGATATTTGGTACTTTGACAGTGGATGCTCTAGACACATGAAAAAGAGCAAGGACTGTCTCACTGATTTTGTAGCTAAAGATGGACCAAGAGTCAATTTTGGAAGTAAAGACAAACATGCTTACATAAAAGATTATGGAAACTTAATCAGAAATGGACTCATAATCAAGAATGTATCTTACGTGGAAGGACTACACTACAATATACTCAGCACAAGTCAATTCTGCGATATGGGATACAAAGTTGCCTTTGATAAGGAGTATTGCATTGTCGTCAGCGAAACAGCCTTCCAAGTAGTTCTTGCTAGAAGAAAAGAAGAGACTATGTACGTTGTAGATTGGTCTACAGCAGTTTGAGAAACTTGTTTGATCGTGCATACCAAGTCAGAACACAGTTGGCTATGGCACAAGAAACTGAGTCACCTAAACTTTGATGATATCAACATGTTAGTCAAAAAGAAATTAGTGATTGGACTACCAGAGATGACATACAAGAAAGACAGCTTGTCTGATGCATGTCAACAAGGAAAACAAACAAAAGCAAGCTGTAACACCCTTTCCTGCATACACGAGTCCTTATCCGAAAGAAGCGCCGGCACAAATATTATTAAATAAATTCAATAATATATGTAAGCCTTACGTCATACATCAGAACTAAAACGACGCGGAAGATAAAACGACTCGGGGAAAACAAAAGACAAAAGATCGAACACACGGTTTTCAATGTCAGAAACTAAATCCAATAAAGAGAACTAATCATCCAACATTCAAATCCCACAAGATCTCAAAGGAACTTAAACAGAACTAATCCAAAAGAAAGACAACAATTTTTGAATTCGAATCAACAACATTATTGAAAGAGTCAAAACTAAAAGAAACTAAGTCTTCACGAGCTCCATCTCACACTTCATCATCAAAGAACTCGTCAACCGTAGCAACCTGTACATCTTCTTTGGGGAAAGGGAAAGACAAACACAACGTAACGGGGTAAGTACAAAAGTACTTAGTAACGCGTAGAAGATCGTATAACTATGATCTCATAAAGAAATAAAAGCAACGCCGTCTTTTATTAATTCATTCCGTTATTAGCCCTAGCTAACTATCATATTATGTTCATAGCATAACATGAGGTTCCAAAAGTATCTAGCTTAGCTCAAGTTTGTTACATCATGAATAACAAGGGCACTACGCCTAGTAATAGGATGTACTAGGACAACTGGGTGCAACCTGTTAGGTGTGATGCCCGAAAGACAATTTTGTAATTGTTTTATTTAATAAATGAAATGATATTATTATTCATATTTATTATTCTCATAATCACCGATGTGACAATAGTATTTACACTACTGAAAACCCTAAGTATATAAATCATGTAATCACTTAACTCGGTGTATGGTATATACGGGAGGATTGAGTTAGTGAAGATGTACTTAAAATACAATTAACCCGTAGTGAAGTTAATCGAGAGTATCGGGTCTCTCCTTTAACGTGCTATTAATGCGCCTGAACACAATAGGTGTGATTGTCTTATCGGACTTTCGGTTAAGAGAACCTAATGGGGCATTTATATATGATAGATATATCATATAGAAATTTGGATCGATTTGATTAGAGTTCACGATATAATTCCGTAATCGAGAATTCTTATCGAATCAATGGATGATCATATTTATGGATATATCTTAATCTCGAGGTGATCACGATCAACCGCTTGAATCAGTATGAAGTTTGACTTGACGGTTAAGGATTACAATCGAGTCCGTGGTCCGAATTACCCCATCTTGGCATTGTAATGGATTGAGTGAGTAGTACGTGTTATCACAGATACGGAATCCATTCCTTCCATTTATGGAAGTAGATGTACGATTCCTTATTTGTTAATCCTAAAGCGATCGATCGCGCGAGTTCATGTTACACCGATTAGCTACCGTGAGAGTTGTATGAATTAATTGATCACTAGGGGTTAATGGTAAATAAGGATAAGATGTTCTAAAAGGGTTAACGGTAACTTCCCGATTTAGAATGAGCGATCTATGGAGGATTAATCCATATGTAATGATTATATCAATGGACGCTTATTATTATTCTCGTGAGGAGATAAATATAATCTTATAATCGGAGGAGTGCAGTCACGGGATTATGGTGGCATATTCATGTAATTGATTTATCGAATATAATTATTCTGCTCGTAAGATAATTATTTATTTGATTTATCGAGTCACTGATTATTAGTCCATGGTCCCCGACGCGTGCTTCCTAATATATAGCATAGCTATTCTCGGACGTCGAATCCTAATAATATTAATTTAGTTCTTGTTGGACTTTATTAAAACGATATGTGAATTAATTGTTTAGTGGACTATTAAATTAGTTGGGCTAAATAATTAAATATGTGGAAAAAACATTTTCCATAATCTTGGCCCAATTATTGTGTAATGGAAAATTAATATTGATTAGGTCAATGCATGTAATTTTAAGCCCCATGCCTTGTTTTTGGAACAAGAATTAGTTTCTTGTGGATTAATAAGACATAATGCATAAAATATTTATTGGATAAATATTTATGGAAAGAAATAAAGATAAATATTATTCTAGATTTGTTCTAGAATATTATGGGATTATCTTTTATTTAATAGGATTATTATAATTGATTTTGTATTAATTATTAAATCCTTTGAGGCTAAGTTTTACTCTCCTATATAAAGAGAGTTCTCCCAAGCCTTAAACACAATGTAAATTTCGACTATCACTCTTAGAGAGGAGATAGATAAATTTCGGCCAAGGGTGAGTTGAGGAAAATCTTGGAGATTTTTCCGGGTAGCATATCGGAAGGATTCGAGTCGAGAATTCCTTCCACCGGGAGTTGCTTGGATCACACGTTCGGAAGACTGTGGTGCTCTTCACACCTTCACATTCATCCTTTTGCGGTTCTTCAACTTGAATTTTGAGATTCAAGAGGTATGATCTACATCCCCCTTGTAGATATAGATCTAGTTATTTTATTACGTGTATTTTATAGATCTAGATCCATAAAATCGCCTCTAATTAATGCGAATGGTATTACTAACAGTGGTATCAGTCGCCATGGTGATCTATATTTATACGTATAAAATATTAGATCTAGGAGTGGTAAACATGTAGATTTTTGTCCCAATTTTTTTTTTTTGGGGGCCGTTGCATATGTTTAATTTTTTTTTATGCTTATGAATGTCGTGGTTGAAGAGATGGATTGCGGTTGGCACTGTTTACCCGTTAGATCTATTGTAAACTCATAAAAACGATGAAAATTCGTCCATATGTGTATAGGAAATTATGTAATTCTTTTTTATTGCAATTTTAATTTCCAGAAAATAGATCTGTTTAGTAGCTGTTTAGTTATTTCGTGTTTCCTGTTGATTGGGCCGTTGAAACGACGATCCCTCCGGTCAGAATCAAGATTCGAAGATGATGAACAATTCCACAAAATTTGGCGTCGATCGGAGTCCGTTTTGATATCCGTTCATTGCTGCAAAGAAGCTTCTGTAACAGAAAAACGCAGGATTCACAGAAACCCTACCTGTGACTTCCTCGAATTTCTGGGAGAGTTTGAACCGTTGAATCGCAAATCCAACCAGTCAGATCGATAAATACGGAGTTTTGGATGTGGCATAAAAATTTCAGGTCGATCGGGTTTCATCTCGACTCCCGATCGGCTCCGGAAAGTAACTGATACGCTGCAGTCAGAGACAGATGCAGCATCAAGATCGGCGGCTCACTGAAGAAAAATGACAAGTCAAAACTAAGATCCAACCGTCCATATTGAGGCCCGAGAAATGAAGAACAGATCTGGAAAGTTTTGTCTCGATCCGAGTTCGTTTAGTTTCCCGATCATCGAAGAATTTGAACAGCTGCAGATTATGTTAGAAAGTAGTAAACCCTAGTTAGGGTTTGGTTATTTATTTTCTAATAGGTTAGATACGGGGGTGCCAACGGTCCATCTCGGTGTTTAAATTTTCCGCACTTTATTTTTTATGTGTTTGATCATAAAATAGATATAAAATCGGAATTGTCATGACATGCATCATATCATAAATCCACTCCATGCATACTTGTAGAATTTTAATTTTGGTAATTAAAATAGGCATGTATACAAACTCGTGTAATTAGTTGAAATTTAATTAATACGTGGTAATTAATAAATTTAGTAACTAATTAAAGATCCGAGGACGGGTTATGAAATCGTTAAGTTTTTTCGGTGGGTGTTCTCGGTGAACCGCCTTAAAAGCCCAAACGAGATCACGTTTTCGATTAAGTAGTGTCTACGAGATTGAATGATGGTAAAAGAACAATAAATCTTGGATAAAAGCGGTTCGCCTATAGGTTGGGTGGTCAATCGAGCCGCTCGACCGACTTAAACCTCCTAGTGTGATGTATGCACGGGGTCCGGCAAGACTAAGCTACACCGGAGAAGCGGAGGGGTGATTCCTTCTTATCTCAATGAGGCTGTCTTGACCCGATTTCGTCCGACTGTCACATATGTTCCAACGAATAGGATGGGTAGGCTTGCCTACGTTACCGACACCATTCGGAATCCTTGATTTGATGAGCTTTTATGTTAACATCAAAAAGACGTGGTTAGTTAACCCACAACCACTTCCAAAATATTGAGTGGGAGCGGGGAGGCGACACCAACCCCACAACCTACTATAGATACAAGTAAGTGAGAGAAGGGTGGCGCTCGAGGCGCTTTGATTTCGTCCCCCTAAGGATGGTGTTCACCCCTATCAACATTCATGGCTTGGTCTCCGAAAGGATAGGATTTCCGGTACTCATCGGGTCACCGACCTATCCTAAGACGGCATACTCGGGCGCACCTAAGAGATCCGATATAGTAGGTCACACTCATCATGGGTATTCTTGATAATATCTAGGCTAAAAAAGGAAGGTAGTCAATGAATAAAGGGATGTTCGATTCTCGTGGGATGTTCGATTCTCACAAGTTATTCATTGATGAGATTGTCTCGATTTAACCGTCATCTCTTTGACCTACCCTAAGGCGGCACTGAGATGCGAGGTTAAAACCTTGGAATGGTAGAGTAGACTTAATTTTAGTTTACGATTCCTAAAATAAAATATAGTAGTGTTAAACTTGAATTAATATATGTCATTTTATTTACAGCATTATTTCCCTTACTAAATTGCTTACAATTTATAATTGACTAGTATTGACTTCGTTAAAAAGTGGAAAGTAACTAGGACGTTGAACTAGTTAATCGATAATGCAATTATTTTTCGAAAGAGATATTTTCTCTTAAGCCTTTTAAAAACCAGAGTGACATATAGGTATGTCACTAGTGTCATTCGTGTCAAACGGAAGACAAACTTAGTTTGATCAAAGGTGATTTCGGACTTTGAAATTCTTTTAGTGAATTTTGAATGTGTAGTAATTACACAAGTAATTTTCTAATTGAAAAAATCGGAAAATCATGAAGTATTACTAGTTGGACGATATTTGGAATCGATGAACTAGTGGGAGCTTTATGATTTGTTGTTTTCTAGAACATTAGAAAAGTGTAATCGACTACACACGTAACCGTTCTAATTGAAAAACCGGAAAGTCATGAAATGTTGCTAGTTAGGCGATATTTGGAATCGATGAACTAGTGGGAGTTCTATGATTTGTTGTTTTTCCGAAACATTGGAACTATATACGAAAGTTTTTCTAATCGAAAAATCGGAAAATCATAAAAAAAAATAAAGCATTGCTCGTTAGACGGTATTTGGAACCGATAAACTAGTGGGAGCTTTAATGTTATGATTTGTTGTTTTTTCGGTATATTAGAAAATCCGAGAAGTCCCAACGAGTAACAATCGAAATAGACACTTACGGTTTAAGAGTAGTGTCTACTCAAACGAAACATTTGGTTCAAGATCATTTCCATACACGGAAAGTCAAGAATGGGAGAATATGTCTAAAAGTGTTAGTCATCTAAACTAAGTAAACTTTAAGGCTAAACCGAAAAATTAATTAACTGAAAATCATAGGATAAGGACAGTGATTTTGGATCACCAACCTATGAATCCTTGGTGATTTTCTCGAGCTAAGTTCTTTGGAAGAACAACATAGCAGTGCATTTAACAATTAAAAGAGTAAACAACGGGCAGTTAATTTTAGCTAGAATAGTGGGAGTGATATAAGGAAATGAATCTCGGATTCAATCCTTGGATATCACGGAAAATTTATTTTCGGTTTAAGATTCGTTGGAACGAATGGATTTACCTTCTATTCGATAATTTGTTTGTCGTATAGAAAGTGAATGTACCATTTGTAGTACGAATCCAAGACTCGGACTTTTGTTTGATAAAGTCAAAACCACTTACAATTGCTGAAATATGTATATAAAACATATCTTAAGAACTATTAAAAGCAATTGGTTTCTATATTTAGATAAACGCTTCTTCACAATCCATAGTTAGTGCATAGTCCCTAAAAGACAAGACCTGAAGACTGGCTCATGGTGATTCCTTTCTCCCAGTCTGGTTATAATGTCTTAAAGGTTCAATGACTAAGTTTCCTTTCAATCGGGAAAGGATAATGGATATAAAGAAGTAACATAGCTTGTTCATGACGACCTTCGGGGTCTGATGAAAGATACGTGCTAGTAGGAGCTTCCGAGTAGTGACTCCTTGTCTGATAACTATTCAAACACTCCGGTAAGTTTATCCAAAATATTATGAGGTTTCTCTGTTTTCAATGAGAGATAGAGTATTCTATACTGTAAATGGGCCATCACATAGTCCTAGGGGTGATGCTCGGGCTTTGCCTCATAGTGAAATGCTTTCACTAAGTGAGAAACCGTTAAATTGCCTTATATATTTTTTAGATGTGCTACAATACACTGCTTAACTCAATAAAGATATTAGAAGCGAAATATCGGTTTACATTGAAATGTAAGACCAAGCAGTCTACCTAGAATATGCTTTGGAATTTACGGATAAGGTGTGGACTCGGTTCACCCCACTTCCATAAATATAAGCATTTAGCACACGGTGCTTGAAGGTAAGACTGGGAATTTCATGCATATGTTCGGTCAATGACCATTCGTGATATATCTTTTAACCTATTGAGTATAAAGGTTAGATATAGGATTCTTGAAATCAGGAAGGGACAGTTATACTGTTGCATCCTTTCTGATAGAATCCATGTTCGAAAAAACCTTGAACCTTGAAATACGTTTACTCAAGGTAGTTACTAAGCGATTTAAATCGGACTACATCCAACATCGGTTGTTGGTGATAACACTAAATACTACTAAACTAGATCAGAATTTCGATCCACCCAGAATGTAGTGGGAGTATGGTTTATCCATTACCCATTACGGTTTCTGCGGACTTTGTAGTCTGAGGATCGATTGATGACCTATGGCTCTTTTGTGAGCAGTATAGGATTACGATAATAGAGGTTGGTTTAATAGCCATAACCACCGTGAATGGAGTTCGGTACTCGATTACATTCATACTCTTGTAGAACCACCGAGCGTCTCAGGCCAAAGTGGGAGTAATTGGATCTACACGGAAAAGAGTAGAATGAGTTCGGTATTGCATGATTTCGTTCCAAAGCGAGAAAATAGGGGTGATTCCACGAGACTTTCTTGCCAAACAAACGGAGTCCGGATTCATTCGAACAAAAAGGTAATGCCTTATGAACTCATGACAGGATGACTGTCCAAGGCTTATGTCCTTTTGTGGATAAAAAGCAAACCTCTCGGTCAATGGAAGACATATATTTCTACAATATGTGGATTTGACCAGAATATTGATAAGTCTTTTTGTAGACTGGATATCAATTTTAGTACAGTAGTGAATATATACATACATATATTAGTGTTTGTGAAAGATAACACTGCACCAGTTGGAATCAACATGGGTGTGTTATCTGAAGTCAGAATCTGACAATGCCACAATTCTCTACAATAGAGATTTGGACAACATTCTTAAGAGTTTGACTCGGTCGAATTCATTAGAATCGATCCTTTGGTTTCCCATCCATCTTATTGGTTAAGATGATGCATCTGTGTATGCAACATTCAACGAGGAAGTTCTACCCTATGCCTCAGAATGACTCTCTAAATCTTCGGATCAAGAGAAATGGGATAGATTCTCTTTTAGTAAGAGATGGTCAGGTTATTGAGCGTCAACTTTGATCGAATCTTAGATTCGGCGGTTAACAAAGCAAGTTTAGTTTGTCCTTTAGTATCTTGAAGAGAACGAGGAACAATATGCGGACATATTCATGTGTGAACTTGGATATGTGTGATACAATCGATTTTGACTTTAAGTCGATTGAGGATGATCGTTAAGTCGATCTCGGGCTCGAGTGTTTACTCGGTACCACATGATTAGATGGACCGGTAACGTTCGATTCTACGGATCGTCTCGAGCCGACAACCGGACTAATCATTAAGACCCATGACATTTGGATATAGGTCCTCCCCGAGTCACTGACCTATCCTACGACGGCATACTCGGAGTGTACTTTGGAATCTGAAATGGTTATGATATGCTTAGTGGGTACATGAATACGGGATGAGTCTCCATTGCTTTAGAGCAAGTGGGAGATGTAGTTTGTTGTATTTTAAATAATAGGGTGTGCTCTAAAACAATTAATCACATGCTTTCGTGCAAGTGGGAGATTGTTAGGTGTGATGCCCGAAAGACAATTTTGTAATTGTTTTATTTAATAAATGAAATGATATTATTATTCATATTTATTATTCTCATAATCACCGATGTGACAATAGTATTTACACTACAGAAAACCCTAAGTATATCGTTTATGTAATCACTTAACTCAGTGTATGGTATATACACGGGAGGATTGAGTTAGTGAAGATGTACTTAAAATACAATTAGCCCGTAGTGAAGTTAATCGAGAGTATCGGGTCTCTCCTTTAACGTGCTATTAATGCGCGAACACAATAGGTGTGATTGTCTTATCCGGACTTTCGGTTAAGAGAACCTAATGGGGCATTTATATATGATAGATATATCATATAGAAATTTGGACCGATTTGATTAGAGTTCACGATATAATTCCGTAATCGAGAATTCTTATCGAATCAATGGATGATCATATTTATGGATATATCTTAATCCGAGGTGATCACGACCAACCGCTTGAATCGAGTATGAAGTTTGACTTGACGGTTAAGGCTTACACCGAGTGCGTGGTCCGAATTACCCCATTTTGGCATTGTCTTTGGATTGAGTGAGTAGTATGTGTTATCACAGATACGGAATCTATTCCTTCTATTTATGGAAGTAGACAGACAGTTCCCTTATTTGTTAATCCTAGAAACTGATCGATCGCGCGAGTTCATGTTACACTGATTAGCTACCAGTGAGTTGTATGAATTAATTGATCACTAGGGGGTTAATGGTAAATAAGGATAAGATGTTCTAAAAAGGGTTAACGGTAACTTCCTGATTTAGAATGAACAGTCTATGGAGGATTAATCCATATGTATTGATTATATCAATGGACTCTTATTATTATTCTCGTGATGAGATAAATATAATCTTATAATCGGAGGAGTGCAGTCACGGGATTATGGTGGCATATTCCTGTGATTGATTTATCGAATATAATTATTACATTCGTAAGATAATTATTTATTTGATTTATCGGAGTCACGATTATTAGTCCATGGTCCCCGACGCGTGCCTCTAATATAGCATAGCTATTCTCGGACGTCGAATCCTAATAATATTAATTTAGTTCTTGTTGGACTTTATTAAAACGATATGTGAATTAATTGTTTAGTGGACTATTAAATTAGTTGGGCTAAATAATTAAATATGTGGAAAAGATATTTTCCATAATCTTGGCCCAATTATTGTGTAATGGCAAAATTAATATTGACTAGGTCAATGCATGTAATTTTCGCCCCATGCCTTGTTTTTGGAACAAGAATTAGTTTCTTGTGGATTAATAAGACATGTGCATAAAATATTTATTGGATAAATATTTATGGAAAGAAATAAAGATAAATATTATTCTAGATTTGTTCTAGAATATTATGGGATTATCTTTTATTTAATAGGATTATTATAATTGATTTTGTATTAATTATTAAATCCTT
The DNA here is from genome assembly GCA_026214975.1 of Gentiana macrophylla. Taxonomy (NCBI): domain Eukaryota; kingdom Viridiplantae; phylum Streptophyta; class Magnoliopsida; order Gentianales; family Gentianaceae; genus Gentiana; species Gentiana macrophylla. The sequence goes on from CM047814.1 coordinate 91,058,841, forward strand.
GGAGGCTAAGTTTTACTCTCCTATATAAAGAGAGTTCTCCCAAGCCTTAAACACAATGTAAATTTCGACTATCACTCTTAGAGAGGAGATAGATAAATTTCGGCCAAGGGTGAGTTGAGGGAAAATCTTGGAGATTTTTCCGGGTAGCATATCGGAAGGATTCGAGTCGAGAATTCCTTCCACCGGGAGTTGCTTGGATCACACGTTCGGAAGACTGTGGTGCTCTTCACACCTTCACATTCATCCTTTTGCGGTTCTTCAACTTGAATTTTGAGATTCAAGAGGTATGATCTACAACCCCTTGTAGATATAGATCTAGTTATTTTATTACGTGTATTTTATAGATCTAGATCCATAAAATCGCTTCCGTTGCGAATGGTATTACTAACACAACCTACTTAGAGACACGCTCTAGTAGTCCCGGGAATATCTGAGTCCCGATAGTGTGATAACCGGCGAGAATGTACCAGACGCTTTATCTAGCCAATCGATTGACCGGCGTGGAGTACGATCTACTTTGTGCGGTCGAGAGAACACTTCGCGATATTGTACTATGCCTTACCAAGCATTGCATGATGTTTAAGATTATTAATCTAGCACATATGTTTGATTAGATGTTTAACTAGCCACCTAAGTGTTTTCAAATAAGCTCCCTCACCACTCCTACTCTCTTTCCTATACCACTAGACACGGACAAGGCCTAGCAATTACACAGACATCGATAAACTCTAGCTTATCGAAGCACAAGGCAAATCCAAATCTTTCGACGGTCCCACACTTCATCTTTTTAGGGAATCCATGTGGTGCCGGAACTAAACGCATCAAAAGCTAATTCAGGGCTTTGTCACATAAGGTTAAGCAGTAAATATGCTATTATAAAGCTTGAAACACATATAAAAAAGAAAAACAGCACTGGAACAGCCCCTGTCCGGACGAATAAACTTGTTGTCCGATACAGAGAAATAGCCGTACGGATACACACCTCATCCGTACGGATGAACCACCACTCGGTCGACCGAATGGACAGGCTCGGTCGACCGAGCCTCCTCTTGCACCTGTTACGCGTTTTCCTTTCCTTCACCACAGAGGGCGGTTTTCTGCGCTCTGCGTTTTCTTCTCAAATTCAACCCAAACTCGACTTAAACGAATTAAAACCATGAAAAACAATCATACAAATTGCTCTACCACTTTACGAAATCTTAATCATACGATAAGAAAACCACGTTACCTTAATTGCGTGGTACAACGAACCAAAGCTTCAACCCGTCAAAAGTTTAACCTTTAAATCCAAACGTTAATGGATTTAAGGATTGTTGATATCAAAACGATCCTCGTCTCGCGGTGATCCTTTCTCTCTTGATGAGTCTGATGAAAAGAACAACGGATTAGCCTCAAAAATCGAAAGCCTCTTCTCCCCTTTTTTTTGAAACTTGCGCCCCCCTTCTGCGTCCCTCTCTCTTTTTTTGTCAAAAACAACTAGGTTAAAATTAGGATTAGTTTTCCTTTTATAATCCCAATTACCTAATTATTTAATTATTTTCCTAAAAAAGAAAATCCTTGTTTATCCTTTTTCTTTTCTTCGAAAATCCTTTAATTAAAAATATCATAATATTCTGATTTTTGCTAAAAGACCGAATTGCCCTTTTTCAAAAAATCGGGATATTACATTCCTCCCCCCTTAAGAGGAGTTTCGTCCTCGAAACTAGGACATACCTGGTAGATGAGGGAACTCTGGAAACTCGTTGAACATGTCGGCTTCCACTTCCCAAGTGGCTTCCGTCGGTGCATGATTGCTCCATTGCACTAATACTAACGGGATCACTCGTCTCTTTATCATCCTTTCCTTCCTATCCAGAATCTTTATCGGCTTCTCCATGTAGGAGAGATTATCTTGAAACACTTCCGGATCGATCTCAGATTCCACGTCCACTTTAGATAAACACTTCTTAAGCATCGATACATGGAAGACATTGTGGACTCTAGACATCGACTCTGGTAACCGAAGTCTATAAGCCGACTTCCCAACTCTTTCGATGACATCAAAAGGTCCTACGTACCTTGGACTTAGCTTTCCTTTCTGTCCGAACCTCTTGACACCCTTCATCGGAGACGCTCGAAGGTAAACTCTATCCCCGACCTCAAACTCTAGCGGTCATCTTCTAACGTCGGCCCAACTCTTCTGACGATCTTGAGCGGCTTTCAGATTCTTCCTTATCAACTCGATCTTCTCCTTGGCTTGCTGAACCATCTCCGGCCCTGTGATGTGCTTCTCTCCAACTTCATCCCAGTAAAGTGGAGTTCTACACTTCCTACCGTACAAGGCCTCAAAAGGTGGCATACCCAAACTTGCATGGTAACTATTGTTGTAAGCAACTCAGCCAAGTTGAGGTAATCTATCCATGATCCTCCGGCGTCCAAAACACAAGCTCTAAGCATGTCCTCGAGAGTCTGAATTGTTCTCTCTGACTGCCCATCCGTCTGCGGATGAAACGCAGTACTTAGATCAGTCTTCGTCCCAAAAGCTTTCTGCAAACCCTTCCAGAAGTGACTGATAAATCTACTATCCCTGTCAGATACAATGGATAGTGGCACACCATGAAGCTTCACTATATTGTCGATATACATAGTAGCGAACTTCTTTATAGGCATGTCCACTTTACACGGCAAGAAAAGGGCTGATTTTGTGAGTCTATCCACAATCACCCAAATCATGTCATGACCGCCCTTAGTCTTAGGCAAACCGGTGATGAAATCCATCGTAATATTCTCCCATTTCCATTCCGGTACCTCTAAGGGTTTCAACAAACCTCCCGGCCTTACGTGTTCTGCTTTCACTCTCGGCATGTATCACATCTTGCCACAAACTCTGCGATCCCTAACTTCATACCAGGCCACCAATATCTCTCCTTGATATCTCTATACATCTTAGTGGCTCTGGATGTACCGCAAAAGCAATCTTATGAGCTTCATCCATAACCTTCTCTCTTAGGCCATCCACATCGGGCACACACAAACGGTCTCCGTACCAAAGATGACCACTCTTGTCCAAGCTGATAACCCACTTTTTGAGGCTTCTCTCGAGCTACTCGCTTCAAATTAATCAACACGAGTCTTTATCCCGCTTAGCCCGAATCTCATCTAGCAAATCGACCTTGCCATCAATGGCGCCAAATTCGAGCTTCACCTTCCTTTCAATCACTTGAATCGCATCCTATCCAAGCGATCTACGACTTCTTGCAAGGTGATGATAGCATTAACCGCTCTCCGGCTAAGTGCATCTGCTACAACATTCGCTTTACCGGGTGGTATTGAATGTCCAAGTCGTAATCTTTCACGAACTCCAACCATCTTCTTTGTCTCATGTTCAGATTCTCACGAGTAAAGAAGAACTTAAGACTCTTATGATCCGTGAAGATCCTTGCCTTGACACCATCTGAGATAGTGTCTCCAAAGCTTCAGAGCAAAACCACTGCCGCTAACTCCAAGTCGTGTGTAGGGTAATTCTTCTCATGCACCTTTAACTGCCTAGATGCATAAGCAATCACCTTTCCTGATTGCATCAAAACACAACCCAAACCTTGACCCGATGCGTCTGTATATACATCATAGTTATCAAAAACTTCCGGTAATGCTAACACGGGTGCTGTGGTCAACTTTTCTTTCAAAGTCTGAAAAGCTTCCTCACATTCATTGGTCCACTCATACTTAACGTTATTTTGAGTGAGCCTCATGAGAGGTGTAGTTATCTTAGAGAAATCCTTTACAAACTTCCGGTAGTACCCTGCTAAACCCAAGAAACTTCTTATCTCCGTTACTGATGTCGGTCTAGGCCACTTAGAAATGGCTTCTATCTTCGCTGGATCCATCTTAATGCCTTCTCCAGAAATTACATGCCCAAGAAAACTCACTTGGTCCAACCAAAACTCACACTTAGAAAACTTGGCATACAATTTGTTCTCCTATAAGGTCTGTAGAACTATCCTTAGGTGTTCTTCATGCTCTTCCTCATCCTTAGAGTATACCAAGATATCGTCTATGAAGACAATCACAAACTTGTCGAGGTAAGGCATGAAAACTCTTTGCATCAAGTCCATGAATTTCGATGGAGCATTAGTGAGTCCAAACGGCATGACCAAAAACTCATAATGTCCATATCTCGTACTGAAGGCTGTCTTAGGTATATCCGACACCTTGATCTTCAACTGATGATAACCGGACCTAAGATCAATCTTAGAGAACACCTTCTTACCTTGCAACTGACTGAACAGATCGTCAATCCTTGGTAAAGGATACTTATTCTTGATTGTCAGTTTATTCAACTCTCTGTAGTCGATGCACAAACACATACTCACATCTTTCTTCTTCACAAACAAGACCGGTGCTCCCCACGGTGATGTACTTGGCTGGATGATGTTTTTCTCTAGCATCTCCTTAAGCTGAGTTTTCAACTCTTTCAACTCCGCTGGTGCCATCCTATAAGGTGCTTTAGCCACTGGTGATGCTCCGGCAATCAATTCGATCTCGAACTCTATGGCCCTATCAGGCATATGTCCTGGCAAATTTTCCGGGAAAACTTCGGGAAAGTCCTTAACTACACGAGTCTCTCCTAACTCGGGCATATGCTTTTCCTTATCTAATGCATAAACTACGAAACCCTGGCAACTCCTCTTCAAAGCTTTTAGGGCTTTAACTGCTGAGATAATCGGATAACGACCCTTGCTAGGCTCGTATATCGTTACTCCCAAACGTCTTAGTTGATTTTCTGGGGCCTTAAAGATCACCCTCTTACCTCTACAATCCAAGTAGACATAATTCTTGGACAACGGTCCATACCAGGATAACATCGAAGTCTGAGAAATCCAACACGGTCAAGGCATGCTGGCACTTGTAAGTCCCAACTCTAATATCAACTTGGGGTGTGACCTGAGCACATCTAGTAACTCTGCCCAAAGGTGTGGTTATACTCAAAGGTCTCTCCAATTCCTCAAGAGGTAGGTTCAACTTTTTAGCTATCTTAGAGGAAACAAAAGTCCCTGAAGCTCCAGTATCAAAGCAGAGTAAAGCGCTAGATTATCTATGATTATGGTACATAACAAGTGAATCTATTTAAGTACAAATATGTATTATCATATGCGCGCTATATCATATTAAATATTTATAATATACACAAACACTGAAAAGTACCTGTCACCACAAGGTCATCTAAATCTTCCGGTTCGCATCCATTTGCAAAGACACGAATCAGTCTGTTCACGCTTTGCCCATGGCACGATTACCCTGCTGGTTACCTCGTCCTCCTACCTGAATACCTTGAGAGAGCTTCTTAGGACACACTCTCGAGTAATGTCCCACTTCCCCGCAGTGGAAACAACTCACGCTACCTACCATGCACTCTCATGTGTGTGTCTTGTTACACTTAGCACAAACCGCTGGCGTTCCCCTTGCTGAACTCTTCGTAGCAGGATTTCTTGCCCTCTTAGCATTCTGCTGCGGTGCTCCTCTATTACTTCCTTGAAAATTTGAGAACGACCTCTTATCTCCAACTACAACAATCTGTCTATTGGCAAATCTCTCTGCAATCAAAGCTCTATCCATGACACTTGCCATGCTAGTGGGTCTATCTCCTAGCATGCCCTTTGCCACCTCGTGTGACAATCCTTCCATGAATTTATCAATCTTTTTCTCTTCACTTTTCACGATCTCAGGGTAGAATCTGCCTAACTCATGAAACTTCTTGGAGTACTGAGTCACCGTAGTATATCTCCCTTGTTTCAAACTCAGAAATTCATTAGCCTTTGCATTCTAAGCTGTTCTAGGAAAGTATTCTTTGTAGAACAGATCCTTAAACACTGCCCAATCCGTGATCCTCGGATTAACCTGCTCATAAGCTTCCATCCAACTTTCTGCATTCCCTGCCAACAAGGATATGGCTAAATGAGCCCATTCAGATTCTGGAGCTTTCACATTTCTGCACGTCCTTTCAAACCCACGAATCCATAAATCTGCTGCTGCTGGCTCAACATTTCCAAAAATTTCGCACCTGTGCTTCTTTATCTTATCATACCAATCCACTTGTCCGTCGTAGCCCCCTGGCGATGATGATGTTGTATCGCTATCGAATCGGTGGAACACTCGATCTTGTGGTTGAGGTCGTTGAACCTACTGCTGGGGTGAGTCATTGCGGGTAGGTGTAGCCAGTGCTATAAAAGTATCGAGATCTCTAGCGGTGGTGGAGGAAGAACCGTTGGTCGAGGTGTAAAACTTAGTGGTGTGGAGGAAACACCGATGCTCGTGGGACGATCAAAATCGGCTGAAGCGGTGGCACAGACGTTTGTTGAGGTTGCACAGAAACGGTTGGGAAAGTACTCACCGATGGATGAGAAAGTCCTAATCCTGTCCAGCTCGTGGTCACTGGAGTCACGGACACTCCTGGTGTCACTCCAGCTGAAGTCGTGATAACTGGTATGCTGCGGTTAAACCGTGAGGGACCCCCTTGTTCCACTCTTCCCCTGATGACAATGTCTGGTCCTTGATTCACCCCACGCATGGTATTGCTCACAGACGGGGTATTCACTTGAGAAACTGTAGGGCCCTGGGTAGCTAGTCGATCCACTTCTTCTCCCTCTCGGAATCACGACCTTGGTAAATCCTGCCTGAGTTCTACCCGTCCGGGTGTTAGTTGCCGCGGTGTTACTCGTATTAGTTCCTCCTCTAGTAAGAACCATTCTGAAGCCAAGAAAAGAGAGGGATTACTAAAGCTCTAACACTTATCTTAAAGAAGAAATCAAGTCCCACAAAGCAGGAAAACCTTTCTCTCGATACCAATCAGTAACACCCTTTCCTGCGGACACGAGTCCTTATCCGAAAGAAGCGCTCGGCACAAATATTATTAAATAAATTCAATAATATATGTAAGCCTTACGTCATACATCAGAACTAAAACGACACGGAAGATAAAACGACTCGGGGAAAACAAAAGACAAAAGATCGAACACACGGTTTTCAAAGCTGTAAAACTAAATCCAATAAAGAGAACTAATCATCCAACATTCAAATCCCACAAGATCTCAAAGGAACTTAAACAGAACTAATCCAAAAGAAAGACAACAATGTTTGAATTCGAATCAACAACATTATTGAAAGAGTCAAAACTAAAAGAAACTAAGTCTTCACGAGCTCCATCTCACACTTCATCATCAAAGAACTCGTCAACCGTAGCAACCTGTTCATCTTCTTTGGGGAAAGGGAAAGACAAACACAACGTAACGGGGTAAGTACAAAAGTACTTAGTAACGCGTAGAAGATCGTATAACTATGATCTCATAAAGAAATAAAAGCAACGCCGTCTTTTATTAATTCATTCCGTTATTAGCCCTAGCTAATTATCATATTATGTTCATAGCATAACATGAGGTTCCAAAGGTATCTAGCTTAGCTCAAGTTTGTTACATCATGAATAACAAGGGCACTACGCCTAGTAATAGGATGTACTAGGACAACTGGGTGCAACCTACTTAGAGACACACTCTAGTAGTCCCGGGAATATCTGAGTCCCGATAGTGTGATAACCGGCAGAATGTACCAGACGCTTTATCTAGCCAATCGATCGACCGGCGTGGGTACAGTCTACTTTGTCTGGTCAGAGAAAACATCGCGATATTGTACTATGCCTTACCAAGCATTGAATGATGTTTAAGATTATTAATCTAGCACATATGTTTGATTAGATGTTTAACTAGCCACCTAAGTGTTTTCAAATAAGCTCCCTCGCCACTCCTACTCTCTTTCCTAGACCACTAGACACGGACAAGGCCTAGCAATTACACAGACATCGATAAACTCTAGCTTATCGAAGCACAAGGCAAATCCAAATCTTTCGACGGTCCCACACTTCATCTTTTTAGGGAATCCATGTGGTGCCGGAACTAAACGCATCAAAAGCTAATTCAGGGCTGTGTCACATAAGGTTAAGCAGTAAATATGCTATTATAAAGCTTGAAACACATATAAAAAAGAAAAACAGCACTGTGTCCGGACGAATAAACTTGTTGTCCGATACAGAGAAATAGCCGTATGGATACACACCTCATCCATACGGATGAACCACCACTCGGTCGACCGAATGGACAGGCTCGGTCGACCGAGCCTCCTCTTGCACCTGTTACGCGTTTTCCTTTCCTGCACCACAGAGGACAGTTTTCTGCGCTCTGCGTTTTCTTCTCAAATTCAACCCAAACTCGACTTAAACGAATTAAAACCATGAAAAACAATCATACAAATTGCTCTACCACTTTACGAAATCTTAATCATACGATAAGAAAACCACGTTACCTTAATTGCGTGGTACAACGAACCAAAGCTTCAACCCGTCAAAAGTTTAACCTTTAAATCCAAACGTTAATGGATTTAAGGATTGTTGATATCAAAACGATCCTCGTCTCGCGGTGATCCTTTCTCTCTGGATGAGTCTGATGAAAAGAACAACGGATTAGCCTCGAAAATCGAAATCCTCTTCTCCCCTTTTTTTTGAAACTTGCGCCCCCCTTCTGCGTCCCTCTCTCTTTTTTTGTCAAAAACAACTAGGTTAAAATTAGGATTAGTTTTCCTTTTATAATCCCAATTACCTAATTATTTAATTATTTTCCTAAAAAAGAAAATCCTTGTTTATCCTTTTTCTTTTCTTCGAAAATCCTTTAATTAAAAATATCATAATATTATGATTTTTGCTAAAAGACCGAATTGCCCTTTTTCAAAAATTCGGGATATTACATTTCAAGACTAAGTCTCAGCATTCAACAAACAGAGTTTTAGAACTGGTACATATGGACTTGTTTTGACAAGTAACACCAATCAGTATTAGTGGAAAGAAATACACTTTGGTGGTGGTCGATCACTTTTCTAGATACACTTGGGTTATTTTCATGACCAAGAAATGTGAGACTAAGCAACAACTGACAGAACTTCTCCAGAGACTCCAAAATCAGGAGAGCTTTACAGTAATCAAGATCAGATCAGATAAAAGAATAGAATTTCTCAACAACATAATCATTGAATATTATGAAGAAAACGGAGTTATACACCAGCTTGCAGCTACAGTAACACCTCAAAAGATTGGAGTAGCTGAAAGGAGGAATAGGACACTCAAAGAAGCCGGAAGGACAATGATCTGTGAATCAAAATTACCAGAAAGATATTGGGAATCGAGCTCTCATAAACAAGAGACTTGAAAAGACACCTTATGAGATTTGGAATGGAAGAAACCAAATGTCTCATACTTTCTTGCCTTTGAAAGAAAATGTTTTATTCATAATAATGGCAAAGATCAGCTCAAAGTTTTTAAACCCAAAGCTGATAAAGGAATGTTTCTGGGATACTCAAGTGTCAGTAAAGCTTTTAGAGTATTAAACAAGTGGACACTCAAGCATGAAGAATCTAATCATGTGGTTTTTAATGAACCAAAGTTTACTGGAGACACAATTGAAGACAATGATGAAACAGTTTGTCAACCTCAGTCAGACAAGACTCCAGAACCAGTTTTCATTGATATTGGAAGATTGAATATCTCAGATTCTTCAGATCAAGATCAACCTCAGTTACCAATAACAGAACCAGTAACTGAACATCAACAAGAAGAAACTGATCCAGTTGATAATAATCAAAACCAAGAAGAACCAGCTCAACAGAATGAAGACCCGTTGGTACAACCACCAGTAAATCAATTGATGAGAAGTCACCCCAAAGAACAAGTGATAGGTGATTTTCAAGCTGGAGTTCGTATAAGACACTAACTAGATGCTCTGATAGCATGCTTTTTGTCTCAGTCTGAACCCAAAGAGATTGAAGAAGCCTTAAACGATCCAGATTGGATTTTGGCTATGCAAGAAGAACTCAGCGAATTTGAGAGAAATCAAGTTTGGGATTTAGTTGACAAGCTAGATCATGTCAACTAAATCGGAACTAAATGGGTTTTCAGAAACAAGCTTGATGAAGATGGGAATATTGTCAGAAACAAAGCCAGACTCGTAGCAAAAGGTTACTCACAACCTGAAGGGATAGAGTTTGATGAAACTTATTCCCCAGTTGCAAGGTTGGAGGCAATCAAACTCTTTCTTGCTTTTGCAGCTCACAAGAAATTCAAAGTGTACCAGATGGATGTTAAAGTGCATTTTTGAATGGGATACTTTGAAGAAGAAGTCTATGTTCAGCAACCACCAGGATTTGAAATTAAAGATCAAGCTGATAAAGTCTTTAAACTAAGAAAAGCTCGTTACGGACTCAAACAAGCACCAAGAGCTTGGTATGAAACTCTATCTAAGTTTTTGGTTGATAATGGTTTTACAAAAGGAACTATTGATAAAACCATATTCAGAATGAAAGTTGAAGAAAGTACTCTCCAAGTTCAAATTTATGTGGATGACATCATTTTTGGATAAAAAATTAGCAACTCTGTGAGAAATTTGCAAGTTCAATGAAGAGCAAATTTCAAATGAGTATGATGGGAGAACTAAGTCACTTTCTCGGTTTACAAGTAAGACAGATGGACAGTGGAATTTTCATTTACCAAACCAAGTATACAAGGGAATTGATCAAGAAGTTTGGAATGGAAAAGTGAGCTGGCATTGCAACACCAATTGGAAACAACATCAGATTAGATGAAAATAAAGATGGCAAGGATGTGGATCAAACTCTCTACAGAAGAATGATTGGATGTCTACTATACCTAACAACAAGTAGACCAGATATATCCTTTATTGTTGGTGTATGTGCCAGATTTCAAACTAGAGCAAAAGAAAGCCATCTTACTGTCATCAAAAGAACCTTGAAGTATTTGAATGATACAGAAGGAGTTGGGATACGGAATTCAAAAGAAGGAGAATTCAAACCGATATCCTACTCAGACTCAGACTATGCAGGATGCAAAGTGGATAGAAAAAGTACTTCAAGCACATGTCAGTTATTAGGAAATAGACTTGTGTCATGGTTCAGCAAGAAACAAAACTCAATTTTGACATCAACAGCTGAAGCTGAGTATATAGCAGCTGGAAGCTGTTGTGCTAAAGTTTTGTGGATCAGACAGCAATTAAGATTTTATGGAATAGAAGAGAGAATGATTCCTACAATATGTAATAATACAAGTGCAATTGCTACAAATAACAATCCAGTTTTGCACTCAAGGACGAAACACATTGATGTGAGACATCACTTCGTAAGAGATCCTACGGAGAAGAAGGATATCACAGTTCTCTATGTCCCGACTGAAGATCAGTTGGCTGACAGTTTCACCAAACCTTTGGACAAAGACAGATTTGCCAAACTGAGAACTGAATTGGGTATAATCAAAGTCAGCTAAGTCAGTTTAAGCCTAGAGATTCGTCAAGTGGATTGATCTTTGTTATGCTGGGTGTGCTCACTTAACAGATCAGTCATTGACATCAACAATCTCAAAATGACTAACTGAAAATGAAGAATTTACGAAACTGAACTTTCAAGAATTGACCTCAAGCATCAGTTTATCCAGTCAAAGAAAGTCAAATGATTGAAATGATAAAATCAACAACGGTTATATCGCATTTAATTACCGCAAATTATGTCAGACCCTGTTGCGAGTACACCCCCACATTTGTCAGAACAGTACATGCATCGGTTACACAAACCATCATGGAATTTGAAAATTTGGTACAAAATCCATAGAATATCGTGCATCAGTCCACGAACCGTCAGTACACCCATTGTATACCCAACCCCTTGCACATTCTCACTCACCAAAAAGAAAAATTCGAACTTTGTCTCTTACAAAAATCAAAATTTTTATCTTTCTCAAAATCACATCTTTTTCAGAAAATTTAGTAATGGTAGCCTCCACGAAATCACAAGAAGAAAGGCTCGTTACTGAATTGGATACTCTATGTTTTGAAGAATATAAAGCAATCTGCAACAACAATCTGTTAGCAAGCCTTATGTGTGAGAAGATAACGCGTCAACCAGGATTAAGAAACATCCTGGAAGTGAAATTCAATGATGATCATGATGTTGAAGGGATTTTACAGCTCTAGGAAAATATGAAAGTAGTAAGGCAAATCCCTAATCACAAAATTTTGATGAGAAAGGATTATCTTCAATGAAGCTGTCATCATGATGCTATTCGATTTCAAGGAACCACTTGTAAAATCAATAGATTTGAGTTGTTTACCACTCAAAAGAGACGGCTTTCTTAGACAAATTTCTCTAACAAACTGATATGATCCATGACCGAATCAGACCCGAAATTGCCGAAGGACTTGACTGAAGGCACCAATAAAACGAGCACCGCGACCCTTACATGCAATATCACAATGCTCCTTCGGTGGAATAGACTCGTGGATGACCCTCTGTGAAACAACAATACATGAATAGCAAGTATCAGTCGGATATGCATCAATAATTGTAGCAAAGAGGTCCACAAATAGGTTCTCCGGCTTGCTAACAACGGCCTCACGAACAGGAATAACCCACGGCCAGATAGGAGCCGGATCATCTTCAAGTGAAGTATTGAGTACAGCCGAATGTTTCTCCTTCTCAGCGAGTTCTGACGCATGTTCCTCCAATTTCTCCATAAAATTCGGATTATTATCCTCTACCATTCTCTCATAATCATCGCCTTTCAACTCATCCTCTCGAGTATTAGCAATCTCAACGGTGGTCTCTACAATCTTCTCTGGAATATTAACATTCACCTGGTCGTCCTTAGGTGATTTCTCACGTAAACTGCGTATTTTCTGCCATAGATTAGGGCAATCATAATAGTGATGATCATTCCCTTGACAATGACCGCAATAAACATAAAACAACACTGGAGAATATGTTTTCTCAACAACACCTGTAGCACCACAGTTACCTCTACCGCCTCCTCTTTCCTTTAAGAGTTTATGATATTGAGCCATGATCTCATCCGCCAATGACCGAATACGAGTATCACTAGAATTATCCTCTCCCTTGGGAAACTCTTTCGACATTTTTTTTCACTTAAATTCCGCTAGCCTGTTCTTCGGATGCTTTACAACTTGACGTAAAACCACGATAGCCTCCATAAATTAACAATAATAGCAGCAAGACACTTTTTTTTGTACATAAATACTGCAAGCTATAGTAGCCAAAAGATTGACAGTTACCAAGGCGGGGCCTTTGGAAGGAATTCACAAGGAAAATTTGATTGCCAAGAGAATTCATAGCAATAAGGATGATCGACAAGAAGGTGGTTTTTTTTTTTTTTTTGGAACAATAAGAACACGAAGGAATTACAATGAAGAACAATGCTGGGATTTTTTTTAAAATTTTTTTTTTAATGAAAAGATAATAAGAACGAGATCAAGATTGAGAAAAACTCGTAATCGAAATTTTTTTTTGTTTTTTTTTGGAACAAGGATGCAAGATGCAACAGCAAAAGGACAATTGGTTGGGAATTTTTTTTTGATATATTAAAGATGCAGGAAACGAGATGAATAACTGGGGAAAATGTTAATGAACTAGTTTTTAGTGACCGTGCTCTGCACGGTTTTGCCCTTACGTTGTGGTGAAAGTAGTAGTTTTTTATTAATTGTGTAGTGTGAGAGGTATAAAAATATTCAAAATAATCTTGTGGTGCAAGTAATCCCTAGGTAATGGTATAGATGCAGAGATCCTATTTCTGTATACAACGCCAACAACATTTTTATGAACAAAAAGCATTTTAAAAATCTGACAATTAAAAGAATAAAGAGGCTTTCTTTACTATCATCTATTTCTCTATTATTCCTACTTATACAGAAGATCTCCATATCATGCCTTCAGAAGATATTATGATAATCGAGACATCATCGTGATACTTTCGGCGATCTCCTTGTGGGATATCAAGCAATTCATGGAAATCCATTCCTGCAACAAACAACAACAAACACATAAATGATGATTCAGATAACTAATGATGATGGTTTTCAATTAATAAATCTTGAATTTTTAATTACCAGCTTTCTTCGCAGCACGAAACAACACTTCTTCAACAAGATGTTGTGCAGGATCACCTTCAGGGAAAGTGGACATAAACGTCTCGACTTCATTAACAGCTTCTTGATTTGTTAAGTATTGGTAAAGTCCATCAGAAGAAAGGATCAAAAACCTATCTCTTGGACAAAGTCTATGGTGATATAGTGATGGTAAACATGATATATATGGCATTGTTGCCATATAGTCTATTCTAAACATCTCCAATAATGCTTCATTCCATTTTGGCTGCAAAGACAGATTAGCCTAATTAATTATCCACAAATCACATTTTTAAGGGATTCAACATTCATTCTTATTTGAAATCGCAGCAGCAGGATTTCAAGAAAGTAGTACTGTTTCAAGAAGCCGCCCCCAAAGCTCGAGTGACTTTTAAGGAACCTTTGACTCTATCATTTGATATGGCTAAAACATCATACGGATGTTCACTTTTAATTCTCATTACCTCTGCATTAAACAATGATTTTGGAAGGTTTATTAAAAAAACATTGAATAAAGTTCATAGATTTCTTCTATGTATAACAAAAAAGAGAGGTATGAGATTGATTGATATTCACCTCTTCCACACAAGTACTATGATCTGAAGTAATTTGACAACAACTCGAGATCTCGCAAACAACCGAATTCATCGGATTCGGGAGATTAATAAAGGTGTTATCCTCTTTAATCCTTTCTAAATCCTTCTTATGCTTCCCGATTAACTGATCAGATTCAGGATTTTGTGCTAATACTGCACGACTATCTCCAACGTTCATCAAATAAACATCATCCCCTTTCATTAACATCATCAAAACACATGATCCCATTAATGATAATTCTGGATTCTCCATCACCATTAAATCGGTTATATTCAAATAGGCTGCCTCTGTTTTTCTCAATGCTTCAGATAATGCTTTGATCACATGCATATGGTTAATCCCTGCCATTACATTTGTAACTACATCATTCCATAAAATTCCTTTAAGTTTGATGTAAACCAAAACTCGTAGGATCGTTGATTAAAGCATAGCAAACAATTCAGCTTCGAAAAGTATATTTTTTTTTATGGATTTTAAGAATATAAAACGAAAATAACAAAAGGGATATGTAAATACTCCATCTCAGAATATTTACTACGGTGATCCCATCTCAGGAACACCAACCAATTACCCCGTCTCAGGATAATCGAAAGAAGTCCAATCTCTGAAAACTTCTTGAAAGAAACCCAATCTCTGAAAGTTTCTTATGATGAAAATTCAATCTCTGAATTTCAACCAATATAGTTTTTTTGATTCAATCATAAGCTACCTATTCAAATACAAGGAAATGCCTTATATAGGCTACAGACTCCAAGTCCAATTGCCATTTTAGCAATGTGGGACAAAATAACAATAATTAAAAATAATAATAAATATAAAAGACAATTAACCAATGTGGGATAATAAAAGACTAATTAAAAGACTCAATAAAAGACTCAATATTCCTCTTGAATTGGGCTACATCAATTCCAGACGGAACTTATCAAGGTTCTGAGCAGACCTTGTGGCATTCATATACCAAGGTTCTTAGTTACAAGTTAGCTAAGGGTCGCGGTGCTTGTTTTATTGGTGCCTTCAATCAAGTCCTTCGGCAATTTCGGGTCTGATTCAGTCACGGATCACATCAGTTGGTATCAGAGAGCTCGGCACTGACGGTATCCAAATATCTTTTTTTTTTCCTATTAATTTCCTCGTTTTTTTTTTTTTTTCTGTTCATTATCCCTTTTTATTTTCTGCATTTCTTTTTCCTTTCAATATCAAAAAAAAAAAATCCTTCTTTCTTCTACCTTAGTAGTACCTATTAAAGTTGCTGTTTGGTCGTATGGCTTTTTGCGGCGTTTTTGGTCGACCGCTTTTAGCGACGTTTTGGTCGTCGCTATAGGTAATTTTGGTCGTCCTCCCACTTTAGACAAAAAACGACGCCGTGTTTTGATCAGGATACGTGTCTTCCCATGGTTGCTCTGTCTTCTTCGTGGCCCAATCAATGTCTCCTCTGTGGCTGCAAATGTGAAGATGGTGACAGATCGACATGGGTAAGGCTTTGTTATGGTAGAGAACGGTGGGTTTGAAGGCTGCATCCCAATCAATTCTCGCTTCCTCCTCAATTCTCCTGTCATAGAAGGCCAATCACCGCCGCTCGCCTCCGCCTCCGCCTCCCCCTCCCCAACCGAACGTGCAGGAAATAGCAATTTTGTTTGTTGATTTTTGCCTAAATATTTTTTCCCTTACCAATTTCTTCATCTACCATGTCAATTTCGAGTTCATCAACCGCAGAGCCTTGTTTTTTCTTCTTCTTTGCGTTTCTTCTGTTCTTCAACCATGATATTCTCTGCAATTGTTCCCTCTGTTTTCCGTTGATTTTTGTTGCTTTTGATGCTATTTTCCGCTGATTTTTTATGCTCTTATTCTTGCTCTGATGGTCAATGCGTGCTGTTTTTCAGGTGATCGATCCTTTGAAACTTTTTTTTAAGGTACACCATGTTTCCGGTCCTCTTTTCTGCTTATTATCTCCTTTGCATGTCGGTTTCTGTGTTTGTTTGCTCTGCTTTTGCTTGGTTTTTGTTGCTGTAGTTGTTCTTCAACTATGATAATCATTATACTTTGTTAATTTTCATTCTGCAGGTTTGTTAATTGGAGATTACCTGCTGTATTTCAGCTTCTCGATTTTGCGATCTGATTTTCTTCTTGTTTTGGTCGTTTTGGGCAGAGGAGATGAAGATTCCAGAGGAGATCAGTGGGTTGAAGTCATCTCTTGGGAACCAATAGCTGTCATCTACTACAACTTTCTGGTATGTGTTGATTTTGGTGGTTGGAATTGACAAATGTGTTTCATAGACATGATTTACTGAATTTGGGGAAATTGTAAAGCTGAGTAATAGTTTTCTTGTATAATAGTAAATCCTTTTCAAGATTCAAACTATGCCTTAGCATTTCTTTTCGCTTTAAATGTTCCAGTTTAAAGGTTTTCTTAATAGGTGAGAAAATGGTTATGTTATGTATACTATACAAAGTGATTTTTGTTTGTCCACATTCTTGTACCTTTGTTGATAAGAGGAATAGCTCCATCAATCATGTTGTATCCTAGAGACTTTTTAGACAAAATGACATGGTTTTTTGGCGGTGTAAGACATTAGCAATGTTACGAGCCATGTCTTCAGTCTCAGTTTTTCTAGCTTCAGACTCAATTGTCATTTTCCTTATGTCAATTAAAGTATCTAGACAATTGTTCTTTAACTCTTCTACTTCCTTTTAAATTGATTTTATTTCTTCTTTTCTTTCATCCAAGTGTTTTCATGATCTTTTCAAGTACATCCGGATATTTATTGTTAGTTTGCGAGAATCGCACAAGTGACCTACCTCATGACATCTATCTTTGGAATTTTATCGATTTTCTTGAACCGAGTTATCTTCCGTTTTCTTGTCGGATTTGATTGAGATTTATCGCTATTTTTTCCATCAATGTTGACTACGATTTGATTCATATCGTGGTTTCGAGGAACACAATTTGGGTTTTCGTAGGAATTTCTGACGGATTTAACGGCCCTGATGCAACCGATTATCTCTTAAAACAATCTTTACTCGAATGTATACAAGGAACTTTGATGTAGCCCAATTCAAGAGGAATATTGAGTCTTTTATTGAGTCTTTTAATTAGTCTTTTATTATCCCACATTGGTTAATTGTCTTTTATATTTATTATTATTTTTAATTATTGTTATTTTGTCCCACATTGCTAAAATGGCAATTGGACTTGGAGTCTGTAGCCTATATAAGGCATTTCCTTGTATTTGAATAGGTAGCTTATGATTGAATCAAAAAAACTATATTGGTTGAAATTCAGAGATTGAATTTTCATCATAAGAAACTTTCAGAGATTGGGTTTCTTTCAAGAAGTTTTCAGAGATTGGACTTCTTTCGATTATCCTGAGACGGGGTAATTGGTTGGTGTTCCTGAGATGGGATCACCGTAGTAAATATTCTGAGATGGAGTATTTACATATCCTTTTTGTTATTTTCGTTTTATATTCAGAAAATCCATAAAAAATATACTTTTCATTGCTGAATCGTTTGCTGTGCTTTAATCAACGATCCTACGAGATCCGGTTTACATCAAGTGCGAGATCCGGTTTACATCAAGTGCGAGATCCGGTTTACATCAAGTGGTATCGGAGCTCAGGCGATTAAAGCAACAACAACGCTGCTGCGTTTTTAACAGAAAATCTGCTGCGTTTTTCCGGAGTTGAAGTCGGCGTTCTTGTTTCCCAAGAACCCTAATCGCAGCCGCCGTTTGAACCCTAATTGCTGCTACATATTACAATCGCTGCATATTACATCAAGGAACCCTACGTATTGAGGTAAATCAAGCGTGACATATTATTCTTGGTCGAAACCCTAATTTTCTGCTCTTGAAATCTGACTGTCCGACTTTGTTTCCATTCGTTCCCTATTCAAATCATATCGAAAAATTCTCAAAATTTACCAGTAGATAGAAATTTGTATTGGCTGTCTTTTATCTCTTTGGCACTTTTGCAAATTCGGATTTTATCTTGATCAAATTCGGATCGGAATATTCTGCTCGATTTTCTGGAACAGCTTGTAGTCGACTTAGTTTTTAGGGAGTTGTGGTGGTCGGAATTGAATGAAATTTTGTGAGCACATAGGAAATTCATTGTTCTACAACTTTGATTCTTTGAGGTTTCTCTGATTCCCGACCGGTTTTGCAAAATAGTCGCCGTCACCTAGTTGACTGTTTCTGTCAAAACCCGTAACCCGAGAGTGATCTGTTTACGAATTTGATTTGAGTGGGTTATACCTGTCCAAAAATTCTGAAACTTAACAGTCTTAACCAAAATTTCGTTCTCTACAATTTTTGTTCTTTGTGTTTTTCCGAATTCCATACCCTTTGGTCGTGACAAGAACCCTAAATTATTGCTGGGACGAAAATTTTTGTTGGGAAATTTACTGCTGCGTTTTCTTGAAGAATTTTGCTGCTGCGTTTCAATTTTCTGTTCTTGAAGTCGTAATTCTTCATTCACAAGAACCCTAGTAGCAGCCGCGTTCAAAACCCTAATTTCGAGAGGAACCCTAAGTATTGAGATGAAGTTGGGTCGAGGTGGTATGTTACGTTACAATGGTTATGAGTGCTATATGGAATATGATCCCGAACTGGATTATCCGGCTGCTATCAAGAAGGCCGACGCTGAATTTGTCAAGGAACAAAATGACTACTTCGCAGAGCAAAGACGCATACAGGCACAACGACATTGGCATGATAATTTTGCAACAGGATTGTCACGTATTGAACAACTCTTGAAAGGATATATTGCTCAGTCCGAACGAGAGGCAGAGAAACGGAAGTTCGAACGTGCCGAACAGCTAGAACAGTCCGCACGAGCGGCAGAACAACGGAAATTAGAGGCAGAACAACGGAAATTAAAACGTGCAGAACGTTGGAGGAAATTAGACGCACAGTGGAAGGCGGACGATGACTTTTTCTTTATCACGGATTGTGTAACACGTGAAGAAGCTATGGCTGGAAAACCGCCCAAATTCTCTCCTTCACGTGCTCAATCGAATAAACAGGTTATTCCCAACCCCCCTACGGCTGTGGTACACGAGGAGGAAGAAATTCTTATTGTTGATTCAGCCACGGAAGAGTTCATTGAGGTTCCTAATGCACTTACTAATGATGTTGTTCCAGTTGCTACTATTGATTCTCCTTTACCGGTACCCGACCATTCTGACGAGATTGCCGACGTCAAGGTGGATATTAGTGTTGACCCGATCACTATGCCCGTGGACTTACTTGCTGAATCGATTGTGGTCTATCCGGGGACCGAACCGGTGCAATCCGATGGTTCAAAGGTGCACTCGGCAATTTTAGTTGCTGATTTGAAGGCGTTACAAGCGCCCATGTATATGTGGATCCATATTTACAGCATTGCCGCCCTTTGGATTTTGTTGTCGCTGATTTCTCCACTCGCACCATTCCATGTTTTTGCGATGTTGTGATTCTGAGTTTCTCTGTGGTTGAGTGGACGTATGGAAGCACGATATTTGTGTTCGATCCGGGTTGATTCGAGGACGAATCCTTTTGAAGCGGGAGGGAATGATGTAGCCCAATTCAAGAGGAATATTGAGTCTTTTATTGAGTCTTTTAATTAGTCTTTTATTATCCCACATTGGTTAATTGTCTTTTATATTTATTATTATTTTTAATTATTGTTATTTTGTCCCACATTGCTAAAATGGCAATTGGACTTGGAGTCTGTAGCCTATATAAGGCATTTCCTTGTATTTGAATAGGTAGCTTATGATTGAATCAAAAAAACTATATTGGTTGAAATTCAGAGATTGAATTTTCATCATAAGAAACTTTCAGAGATTGGGTTTCTTTCAAGAAGTTTTCAGAGATTGGACTTCTTTCGATTATCCTGAGACGGGGTAATTGGTTGGTGTTCCTGAGATGGGATCACCGTAGTAAATATTCTGAGATGGAGTATTTACATATCCCTTTTGTTATTTTCGTTTTATATTCTTAAAATCCATAAAAAAAAATATACTTTTCGAAGCTGAATTGTTTGCTATGCTTTAATCAACGATCCTACGAGTACTTGATGTAAACCGAATCTCGTAGGATCGTTGATTAAAGCACAGCAAACGATTCAGCAATGAAAAGTATATTTTTTTTATGGATTTTAAGAATATAAAACGAAAATAACAAAAGGGATATGTAAATACTCCATCTCGAATATTTACTACGGTGATCCCATCTCAGAACACCAACCAATTACCCGTCTCAGATAATCGAAAAGAAGTCCAATCTCTCAAAACTTCTTGAAAGAAACCCAATCTCTGAAAGTTTCTTATGATGAAAATTCAATCTCGAATTTCAACCAATATAGTTTTTTTTGATTCAATCATAAGCTACCTATTCAAATACAAGGAAATGCTTATATAGGCTATACAGACTCCAAGTCCAATTGCCATTTTAGCAATGTGGGACAAAATAACAATAATTAAAAATAATAATAAATATAAAAGACAATTAACCAATGTGGGATAATAAAAGACTAATTAAAAGACTCAATAAAAGACTCAATATTCCTCTTGAATTGGGCTACATCAGGAATCCACCAAACAACGGGGTTGGAATCCACCAAACACCAACGTGAGAAAACTCACAAAGCTTTAAAAGCTTCAAATAAAATATATTTATCAAAATTTTGTCTGATTATTACAATGACTCTAAATGCCTTTATATAGACTACAGACTCCAAAACCAATTGCTAATTTAGCAATGTGGTACAAAATAACATTAAATAAAAATAAAAATAAAAAAACTAATAATAAATAATAATAAAAATCTAATAAAATATTCTATGGAAACGATGCGGGACAAATGGACTCCATGCCAAAAACGTTTCATCTTCGATCACATCACAAAGGAACCAGCAGCCATTGATTCTCATGTCAACAACTTCAAACCAGAATTTGGACTCCACAGCAAATGGCTCTGCAGGCATGTTATTGGTAGAAACAAAGGCATTGTCACATTATCTGAAGACAGTATTTATCTGATGAACATAATCTGGGATGAACTTGAGTTCAATTGGTTATGTGTTCAACCAGATAAAACAACAACACTTAGCTGAATTGGAAAGTGTTCGAAAAGCTCAAGCTGAAGGAGGAGCACCTGTTGATAGACTTCGACTGAAAAGACACTCAGTGGCGTTATTCAACATTATCTGGAAATACTCATGGATGGGAATGCAGCAAAACGGACCGGTGCATCTACAAAAAACTAGGGATACATCAACATGAGATGTAACTTTAGTCCATTCTAGGAAAGAAATCTTCAAGACTTCCCAACCTGAAGCCAAGAAGAAAACAGTGTCTCAGTAAATAGCTGAACCCAAAGGAATCAAACGAAAAGCTGACTCTAAGAAAGTTAAGTCAGTAGGAAAATGTTTGCTCCCAGGCACCTCAAGTCAGTCAGCACCAATTGAGGGGGAACAACAACTGACAACTGAAGTTGCAAGACAGGATATAATTGCAACTGAAATTGTTTCTCAGTTACAACAGACAATCTCAGAGAAACAAGTTTCCGTTATGCATGCTGAAAAGGAGCAACAGCAATTTCAGCAACCAGCTCAACAATCTGTTAATATTTTTGAAGCTGACAGAATCATGAGGCTGATGAAGATGAAACTCAAGACTGAAGAATGTCGTGAAGCTATCAAGTGAAGAAAAGTTGTTATTAGAGAAACTTGAAGTCAGGGATCTATATGCTCTATTTCCTATGGAAGAGTTTCTCACAAATTGTTTTAGAAGATTCACTGAGTTAGCTCAACGAATAAAATCAGCCACGTCATCAACATTGGATACTCAAAAGACATAAGGATGATGACAAAGATGATGAATCAAAGAAAGATGTTGATAAGATTACAGATTTGCAAACAGATACTCTACCTCATGTTCAAACTATGCAAACTGTCAATATGCAAGCAGAATTGCCAGTTGGGAACCAAACAACTGACAATCAGCAAACCGATGGAATGACTGATGCTCAGCAATTAATGGTAATCAAGGATGATAGTTAGTCTCAAATCCAACAAGATGAAGAAGTAGATCCTTCTGAGATTATGACAAAAGACAAATTGAGAAAAGTACATGAAAATCTGAAGATTATGCTCAACCAAAAGGAAGAATACATTGGCCTTTTGTCAAGTATTTATGGATATTTGGAATATCGGAAGAAAACAGACATCTCAATCGACACAAAGTTAAGTATTATTCAGAAATCCACTTCTAGCTCAGCCTCAGAAATTCTCTATGTTGGTCCCTTAGAAAGGCTAACACAAGTTTAAGGGGGGGTGAATAAACATGACCCCTAAAACTGGATTAAGGTTCAGTTTTAACTTGTGTGGAGTGAAGCTGACTAAGGTGAGTTTTAAGTCAAACTGACTTATAACAAAACTAAGTCAACCGGCAGTGGATATAAGTTTTAGCCTTTATCTTAATCTTGTTATTCTATATGAAAGAGCTGAGTATGCTGAACAGAATTTTGGTTAATGTCAGTTTGTGAACTGTGTATGCTGATAACAATCAATTACAGTATGCCGGATAAACAAATATAAATGTTGTAATAGTAAATTACAAAATGTAAATGTGTAAAGTAAGTTGAGCAAGAATTATAGAGGTTCCAGGTGGTGTAATCCTGTCAGTCCTCTCTTCCCCTGTGGTGTAGGAGGAAAATTCCACTAGAACTTCTTGAGGTGAGCTGTTACAAAAAGTCCTAAAGAATAGTCCTTCACTAATCCTAGTTTCACTATCTAAACACTTTTAGATTAGGTGGGATGGCTGCTCTCCAATTGCTTTATCACTGGTCCTTGAAGGGTTACGTAGGCCTCTTCACCAGCTACTACCACAAACACAGTCTACCCGACTGCTGATACAACTGTCCTTGGCAAATCCTTCACTGGGTTGCTTCACAGTCTTAACCTTTGATTGAGAATCAAAGTTGGGCTAAGAATCAATAAATTGGTTCTTGTTTGTGGTTCTTCAAAGTGTCTGATTCTGAGTAAATTCCGTGTAGCTTGAACACTTGAAGAAAACTAGATATTATCGATGAAGAAGGCGGATAATGATGGCAATTTGAATGAACGAGACTTGTGCATGAAAATGCTTGTAATCTTGTTAATTCTTGGTGTTTGATCCTTGGTGCAAACTCCTTTATTTATAGTGTGAGAACCAATATTCATCTTGCTTCAATTCAAATTGCATCAACGTCTATCTTGTAACGGCTGATTTATAACGTTCGACTGTACTATCAGTTTGGTGGATGACTGCTTTATAAAACTGAGTATCCTAATCAATTTTATGCTGAGTTTTTCAGTTGTTAGTTTCTTAACTGACTTAGAGCATTAACTGAGATTTTAATCTTCTTCAAAAATCAGTACTCTAATATTACTTCTGATTATAATTAACTTAACCAGAGTACACTGTAAGAATATATCTTCTAAAAGTTCATTGTCGTTCTGACTCTTAGGTCTTCATAAAAGATCTATAAAGTCAGTTCAGGTCACCACAGACTTGCCTGAATTCTAACTTTACAGTCTCAGCTTTCATAACTGAGTCTGAGCCCATAGTTCTTCAATCTACAATAACTGAGTCTGTGTCCCTCAGTTCTTCTGTCTTTTAGATAAGCCAACAGAGTGTGTTCCTCAACAAACTTACCTTCTTCTGTTCTAAAATGGTGTATCTCTTTTGTTTAACGATAAGTTCCAGGTTTTTATAAGATTTCGAGTTTTCAGTTCCATGACAAATCTATCTATTACAGTGCTTGTCTGATGTAACCTATTCAAATATCAGACTCTAGTAAAACCTATACATTCAAATCTAGACATCCTTTACCCTTTCACTATTACAGCTAGATTCAGCACTTCATCAATGGGATTAAGATAATAAATGATTAAATACGATGAATCATCATCAAAACATATATTTTATTTCTAAAATTTTCCCCCTTTTTGATGATGCCAAAACCTCCTTAAAAGAAAATCTTAAAGATAAATACAATTCAAAACAAGGTAAAACTTGAAACTAGATTTCATTAAAATTTGCAAAAACTAGAATAGTTACACAGTAGTGAAAAACTGAAATAAGAGCTAAACTGTTTTCTATGCTCTTTGAGTAACTAAGTCAAATTTCTTCTCTTTATCATGAAGACGAAAAGCATGTTCTAGCTTAGAGTCTTCCTTGGTGAAGGTTTTGTTGTAGTCTACTTGACTAGAAAGCTTCAATTTTCTCCACACAACTAACTTTGGCAATGTTGATTCATCCATGTAGTAATTTTCAAATTCTGCCACATCAACTTTCATTTGATCAGTTTTGTCTCTGATCTGCAACTTCTCTTCAATCTTCTTGAACTTCTTATTATGTGCCATCCTCTGATTGTGATACTGATCAGATAAGAAGTAGACAAGAGATTCTTCATAAGTTTTGTCTTTGTACTTGAGCTTGACGTTGTTATGATCATTGACAAACTTCATCCACAGATCCTTTGTAAGAGTAGCTCTCATTTCTCCAGGTTGAGTGCATTTTTCAATTAGCTGCTTGTCAGTTAATTCCATTATATTCCGATCATAAGGATCTGCTGCTTACTTGTATTTCTGCAGTTCTTCTTCTAGCTTCATCTTTTCATCAAGTAGTCTCAGATTTTCTTCTTCAGCTTCCCCCTTTTTGGCATTATACAACTGATTTACCAACTGATGGGTTTCCCTTTGGTTAGCTGAGATAGTCTTTTGAGAAGTAAGAACTTCTTTTAGTTGAGTTTCTAAACCATAGATTCTGTTGTTTAAATGCCATTTAGCTTGAGCATGTGTTTCTCTGTCTCCCATGGTTGAGTTTTCAAGTTTCTCTTCAAGAGTGAGAATTTCCGAAGCTGATCTAGAAGATGATTTCTGAATAATAGCTAACTGAGTGTGAACTGAGACGCCGGTCTTCTTCCGATAATCCAAGTATCCTGAGATATTAGACAAAAGACCATTGTATTCGTCCTTTTGGTTGAGCATAATCTTCAGATTTTCATGTACTTTGCTCAATTCTTCTTTTGTCATAATCTCAGATGGATCAAATTCTTCGTCTTGTTGGATTTCAGGCTGAGTCTCATTCTCAGTGACCTTTAATTGCTGATAATCAATGTTTCCATCTGCTTCTTGATTGTCAGTTGTTTGGTTTCCAACTGGCAAATCATCTTGCTGATTAACAGTTTGAGTAACTTGAGGTTGAACATCTATTTGCAAATCTGTAATCATGTCAGCTTGTTTCTTTGATTCATCTTCTTTGTCATCATCTTTCTTCTTTTGAATATCCAGTGCTGATGACGTGGCTGATGTTGTTCATTTAGCAAACTCAGTAAACCTTTTGAAGCAGTTATTGAGAAATTCTTCCATAGAAATAGAGTGTATAAATCTCTAATTTCAAGTTTCTCCAACAATAACTTTTCTTCACTGAGTAGAGTAGCTTCATGACAATCTCCTGTCTTGAGTTTCATCTTCATCAGCCTGATGCTTCTTTGAGCTTCAAAGAACTAAGCTGATTGCTGAGCTGGTTGTTGAGCTGGTTGCTGCTGAAAATGTTGTTGATCTTTTACAGCATGCATAACAGAAACTTGTTTCTCTGGGATCTTCTGTTGTAACTGAGAAAAAAATTTAGTTGCTATACTGTCCTTTCTTGTGACTTCAGCTATCAGTTGTTGTTCCCCCTCAGTTGGTGCTAACTAACTTGAAGTGTGTTGGTCCTAGAGAAGGGTAAAACTATAGTCAGAGGGGGGGTGAATGACTATAGTGGAGCTTCAAAAACTTTTCTTGTATTTAAAAGCTTTTGGGTAGTGGATAAGTCCCTTCTTACTATGTTGTTTCAAAGTAGTTTAGGCAATCACTGATATAAGAAATAATGTAAGTAATTAAATGAATGCAGTAAGATAAATTGCTGAAAGTAAGTTGACACAAGGCTTATAGTGGTTCAGGGTGGTGTAATCCCTTAATCCACTCTTCTCCTGTGATGATTGGAGGAATTCACTATTGTTTTCACAGGTACAATAGCCTGATTGTCCTTGACTACACAAGCTTCACAATCTACAAGACTATCACTCCTTGACTGCAACAACTTCAGTGACTCAGTCTCTTTCACTACTCCTTAGGATCAAGTCCTTCAACAGCTATCACAAACACAACTCCTTCTCAGATGGCTCTGATTCAGTTGCTTGATTGATGTGAACTGGATTCACAAACTTGTTGATCAATCTCAATGCTTGATGTTTGAAATGTAAATCTCCGTTTTGAGTTGATCACTAGATATTTATTTTTCGCACAGATAGAAGGCTTTTCACTTTGACAGAGTTTTTGCTCAGATTTATGATCGTTTTCTTCCTTTTTTTCTGTCAATGCCTTCTATTTATAGCCTTGATTATCCTTGATTTGAATTTCTGTCCGTTGGCTATATTAATGCGGGGAATAATCCTTGATTTTATTCTTGATTCCCCCTTAATTATATTCTCTTTGATTCCAGAGATCGGATTTTTCTTCAAACGTTTATCAAAAAATCCGTCCTTGATTGATCCTCTATTGATTGTGCATTTAATGCTTGATCCTCTGTATCTTCATCATATTTCGAAGTCTGATTAAGTGATGTTTACTTAGCCGTTCTTTGAACGGTCAAGTGATCCTTCTTACTCTACCGCTTAGATCTTCCTTCACTGCTTTGTGTTCACTCAGCCGAAAGTCAGTTTACTTTGCTGATTCACTTTTTCCTTCATTCTTTTAGTTCAAGGAGAATCCTTGTATTTCACTGATCCTTGATGTGTGTGAGATCAGTGTACACCATATTTAAACACTAAGTGTCATAACTTAGACTTATCCAAGGTCATCACAGACTTCATTGGTTATAAGTCAGACCATAATGTCTTCATGCTTCTCTGCTGGTACTTGGCTGGCTTCACTCTGCCGGAAATCTGTTTTTACTTTGCCGTCCAGCCAACTAGTACAATATTTGTCTGACTCAACTTATACAACTTGTCAGACTCTATGTAAAGACTTATACAGAGAATTCAAACTTATTTCAGGCTTTCTATAACAGCTAGTATGACCATCATCAAAACATAACAAAATGTTCCTAACAATTTCCCTCTTTTTGATTATGCCAAAACCCTCATAAGCCTGAACATAAGTATGCCAAAATTTTCATAATTGAACAGCATAATAAAACTCAAAAATTTATTCATCCATTTAAGGGCAATAAGATATTGCATTTTTTTTTATTTATAGACAAAGGCATATTGAAATAGTTCAATTAATTTAATTAAACAGCACAGAGGGGCTACTTCTTCTCTTCAAACCTGATATCTTTGCCTTTGACGCCCTTGCCCTTAGCTGTTGGGCTTGCCTTATTTCCACTGGAGCTCTCAGGCTTTCAGCTTCCTTCCCCCTTTTTGGCAGCACCAAAACGTGCTTCAAGATTTGCAGTTGCTGCTTCAGACTCAGGGAGAGGACCATACCTTTGCTCCAAAATTTTGTTGTTCGCCGTAGTGACATTTATCAAGGTGTCAAGTTGCTGGCCAGAAACTTCCATAATCTCATCCAGATGTTGAAGTTGATGAGTGTGAGCATTTAGAGTGTCCACAAAAGGTTTGAGATTGTTGTCAATCTTTTCAGCATGAAACTCAAGGTTGGTTTGGATATGGTAGGGAATGAGATGCTGTAAGTTGCAAAGCAAGTTTCCCTGATTTTCAATGACCTCATCTTGTATCTTGATGTGACTAATGAGGCCTTCAATCTTGTGGTTTAAGGAGGTTGCTTTACTCCTTAAAGCAGCTTTCAGATTTGGCCTGCTGTGATACTGCTTTTCCATGTCCACAATCAGGGGTTGGATGTCCAGATTGAAAAGCCTTTCTGGATCAATCTCCTTTGGTGCCACTTCAACATCCTCATCTTCTTTGTCTTCCTCCTTCTCTATATTCACCTCATCTTCTTCCTCTTTGTCTTCATCCTTTTCACTTTCTTTTTCTGCCTCTTCCTCTGTTTCTTTCTCTTCAACTTTAGAATCAGTGAGAGGTTGCTGGGGGATGCTTGCTTCTCCATGAGCTGGAGACTTGATTTCTTCTGCTGGTGTTTCCACTTGATCAATAGTGGGGGTGTTGACAAGTTCAGCAGAGTGAGTTTGATCAGCTGGCTCACTCGGTTGTTTGTCAACTTTGCTGAGGCTCTTAAAAAGTATTTCTGAAATCTCCATGTTTTCCGGACCAGCTTCAAGATGGTCACCCTCTAAGTGGTCATCCTCTGTCTCAGCTTCTTCTTCATCCATCTCATCTTCTTCAGATGGAGTGAGAATATATCCTTCCTCACCTTCTTCCAGATAGGTGATGTCCCCTTGTTGTTTCTCTTCCTCCGTTGATGTATCATCCCTGATTACCACAGTTTCGTTCAAGTTGTTGGTACCAATCTGGGATCTGGTTCTTCGTACAACTCCTGATCTGTTGCTTTCAGGTTGTTTTCTTTTTCTCCCGATAGTGGATTTAGGTTTCAGAGATTCCTTGATGTAGGTAAACATTACGTTGGACTTGTGTGGAGGCTGCAAGTTTGTGAGTTTTACTTTCAGAGTGTCAAACAGGTGTTGAAGAGGGAACCCATATGATTTCCTCTCATAGAAATCACCTTTCTTTTGCAAACCCTTGCTTGGTGCCGTAACTAACAGGTCAATTTCCTTTTGAATTTGATCTTTCAACCTATTGAATACAAATGTTGCCCAGTCAAATTTAGTACCTTCGTAGATGATTGCCATTAGCTTGACCTGTAACTCAGTCAAGTTTTCCATCGAATCTTTTTTGCCTTCAATGTTCTTGGTGATGACCGGTGCGAATTCGGCAAACGGATGTTTGAGTGCTGATCTAGGGAGGTTGTAGGTTTTGCTATTTTGCTAGGGATTCTTGGCTATTTCAGCCCATAATTTTTTGATGTCAATTTTGACAAACTTCACATTAGCCGGACCTATCATAGGTAGGTGTAAGAATCTATTGAGAAGACCAGGCGTAATGACTACTTCTTTCCCAAAGATTGAACTCTTTATGCAATCGATATCACTTTTCTTTGTGCCGGGCACAAACTTTGCATTTTTCTAGAATGCAATCAGATTTTCATAACAAATTCCGTTGATTGGGGGGGTTTAAGAAGTTCATTAACCCAAGATTTGAACAACAATCAACCAAGCGTTGAGCTTGTGCATCATTATCACAGAAAGAAAGATAGGGTTCTGGTTCGAAAAATTATCCAGTGATGATCGATTTTTCATAGAATCTTTCAGTGGGAGATATTGTAGAAGATGAGGCCATTTCTTTGAGATTTGAGAGAAAGACTTGATTTTGCTATGAGAAATAGGGTTTTTGAATTTCAAGAGAGCGTAAAAAAAATTCTGAGAACTCTCTAAGTGTTGTTTATATAGGATGATTTGGGTAGTGTGAACGTGGTTGAATATGGAAGGATTTTATGACATAATGGCATGATTTTATGTACATAAATAACGATATTCGAGTGTAGTGGAGGAGTGGATTGAGGTAAGTAATGATAGATCTCGGGAATCGAGGTGTTTGTAATTTGAAAATAATATAGTTACCTCTATGATTGTAAATTGATCTCCACGTGTGTAATCTTCCACAGTATAATCCTCCATAACTTTCTTATTCTCCACGTGTAAACAAAATTGATTTGGTTCATACTTTAATTTACCCACGACTCCACTCTTCATTTCGGTGGAGTGCCTTGGCTGGTCATTTAGCCGGTGTAGTGACTTTTTCACTGAGCTGCTGTATTTAACTATTCCTAACAATCAGTGAAGTTAACTTTGCTGAGTACCAGTGCCTTACCTGCTACATCTCCTGTAATGGCAAAGGTTAATCAGCTGGTCAAGTCACTTAGCTGATTACTCCAGTTAGCCGATCTTTGGTACTTAGTCAATTTCAATCATTCCCAATTCAGTTCTCAACATGCTAAATCTTTCATGGCTGGGTTGTTTTGTGAAGATATCAGCCAATTGATCTTCAGTGGGTATGTATCTTAGAATAACATCTCCTTTCTCAACATGATCTCTGATGAAATGATGTCTCACATCAATATGCTTTGTTCTTGAGTGTAACACTGGATTTTCAGTAATAGATATGGCACTTGTGTTGTCACACATAATTGGAATTGTCTTCTCCTCCATTCCATAATCCCTTAGTTGATGTCTAATTCATAGTACTTGTCCACAACAACTGCCTGCTGCTATATATTATGCTTCAGCTGTTGATGTAGAGATGGAGTTTTGCTTTTTGCTAAACCATGCAACTAGTCTGGTGCCTAGCATCTGGCAAGTTCCAGAGGTGCTTTTTCTATCTATCTTGCATTCAGCATAGTCAGAGTCTGAATATTATATGAACTTGAATCCTCCATCTTTTGGATACCAAAAAGGCCAACATTGATGGTGTTCTTCAGGTATTTGATTATTCTTTTAGCTGCTAGAAGATGTGATTCTTTTGGTTGAGCTTGAAATCTTGCACATACTCCTACTGCAAATGCTATATCAGATCTGCTTGCAGTTAGATATAGTAGGGATCCAATGATTCCTCTATACATTTTCTGATCAACATCTATTCCTGCTTCATCTTTTCCAAGAGTGACTCTTGCACACATTGGTGTATCTGCTGCATGTGCCACTTGTGTACATACCATACATGTGTATTAAGTCTTTTGTGTACTTGGCTTGACTAATGAAAATACCATCTTTCATTTGCTTCACTTGAAGGCCAAGAAAATAATTTAATTCTCTCATCATGCTCATCTGAAATTTTCTCTTCATTAGGTTTGCAAATTTCTCACACAGCTTTTCATCCTCTGATACAAAGATGATGTCATCAACATAGATTTGTACTAGAAATGTACTTGTTCCTTCATCTAATTTGAACAGAGTCTTATCTATAGTTCCCTTGTTGAATCCATTATTGACCAGAAATTGTGATAGTGTTTCATACCAAGCTCTAGGTGCCTGTTTGAGTCCATAAAGAGCCTTTTTGAGCTTGTATACTTTATCTTCTTTTCCTTTGAGTTGAAAACAAGGAGGTTGTTCCACATATACTTCTTCATCCAAAAGTCCATTCATAAATGTATTCTTGACATCCATTTGATAGACATTGAAGTCTTTGTGTGCAACAAATGCTAGAAAGAGTCTGATTGCTTCCAATCTTGCTATTGGTGCAAATGTCACATCATAATCTATTATTTCTGCTTGAGAGTAACCTTTTGTAACTAGCCTTGCTTTATTTCTGACAACTGTTCCTTACTCATCCATCTTGTTTCTGAATAACCATTTTGTTCCAATGATGTTGGCTGTGTCTGGTCTGTCAGCAAGTTCCTAGACTTCATTTCTTTAAAATTCATTTAGTTCCTCTTGCATGGCTATAATCCAGTCTGCATCTAGAATTGCATCATCTATTGTCTTGGGTTCCACTTGTGATAGAAAACATGTTAACATATGCTCCAGTTGTCTTCTGGTTCTAAATCCTGTGTGAATGTCTCCAATGACTTGATTTTCAGGATAATCTCTT
This sequence comes from Gentiana macrophylla, assembly GCA_026214975.1. Lineage (NCBI taxonomy): Eukaryota > Viridiplantae > Streptophyta > Magnoliopsida > Gentianales > Gentianaceae > Gentiana > Gentiana macrophylla. Next base: position 91,091,010 of record CM047814.1, read on the forward strand.
AGCCAATTGAGGTCAGGATGAAGTTGTTCTTCACTTGGTGCTTCTACACCTTCAGGTTGTGCATGAGCTTCAAGTTCTGGTGCTTCTTCTATTGTATTGACTTGTGGCTCATCTTGATTTCCAAAATTGTGATTCATAATGGTAGCCGGTACGGTTGTATTCATATACACTTCCTTTTGTGCTGTTTCTTCTTCTTGTTCTTGAAGACTTTCACCATTTCTGTTTGGTTCATCAAAAACTACTTGTATTGATTCTTCAATCACCAATGTTCTTTTGTTGAGTATTCTGAATGCTTTGCTGGTGTCTGAGTATCCAATAAAGATTGCTTCATATGCTTTTTCATCAAAGGTGTGTAACTGATTCATGTTCAAAACAAAACATTTAGATCCAAACATATGTAAATGTGAAATGTTGGGTTTTCTTCCATTCCATATTTCATATGGAGTTGTTCCATGATGTTTGTTGATGATTGATCTGTTCTGTGTATAGCATTGATGTGAAACTGCGCGGATCTAGGAAAAGCGGTATTTGGATTCAAGTCTTTCTCCTCGACACAACTACAACAAATGCGTAGAAGCACCTTGGAATATTTTTCGAGAGTTCCTCGACACAGTCTCAACTTGTGAGAAAGTGCCTTGGAATAACCTCAACACTTAGAAAACCTGTTTCTAAGCACCTTGGTATAGGACACCCACAAAGGTTGCTCAAGCTTTTGATAATCCGAAAGAACCTCTATCCAGAGAATTCAACACACTAATCCAAATGTAGAAAATATAAAATTTTATTATTGCAAAAGATGATGGTTCTAATACAAGTACATAGCTTGGGTATTTATAGGCTAGAAAATACATGAAAATATAGATACATTGGACCAAAATTTCGTGCTATATACTTTCATCAAAGGTTGCATCTTTTGAACTTTGGCTTGATGTATCTTGACAACTTGGATCCAATGAATCTAGATTTCTTCCAAGAATGTTAATCCTTAAAAAATGGCGCCCTTCATGATGACTTTGAGCTTTAATAATTAGCTAATAATACTTAATAAAGTATATATTATCATGTAGTAACATATTATAAAATAAGACTTAGTAAATAATTATTCTGATGGTCCGCGAGCGATAATGACGGACTTAAATACTTCACAACTTTCTTCAAACATGGACTTAGATTCATATCATACCCTCCCGGTTGCGAATGATTCATCCTAGAATCAAAAGGATGTCATATAGTTCAGAATCATGCACGGATCTTGAATGAATCCACTGTTCGGTAAGTTTTAAATTTATTATTTTACCGGAACACCCCAAGTGCAAGGCACGTTGTAGTGGGTATTACCGGGTCGTCTAAGGAACCGAATGATGTCGGAAACAAAAATACAGTTAACGTACCGGTGAATTGTCACGATAAATCTAATTAAAATAATAAAGTTCCTACAAATTCTATGGTCCTAAATAATTTCTATTAAACTAATAAAACAAAAGAGATCAAATTAACACTAAAGGAAATAAAAATTGAAAAACAACAAATTAAACCTAAATAAGCTATTGAATCTAAAATCCAAATTGCTATGAAAAATAATTGACTTTCTTCTTAATGTAACGAGACACTAGGGCAACAATGATTCTACCAAACAACCACCACCCAACCAGTTTGTGAGATGAATCAAATTTCTTGGTGTGATCTAACTTAAATCCAATCAAATTTCTTTAATCAAATTTATTTGGTTTCTATTTTCTTTCTTAAGTAAAACAAAATTGACAATGGAAGAACATGATCATGAGTTCGTTTCCGAATCTCCTACCCAATTAACAATAAACTAATCTCTCGGAATATCATTAACTGTATCGAATGAAGGGTTCTATATAAATTTAATTCTCATCAAATTCAAAACAACAATCGTTTCATCGATTTTTCAATCTAACAAAACATACATTCAAACAATTCAAAACATTCGATAAAGAAAAATAAATTCAAACTCACTAATAATGTTTACTGAAAATCTCCTGGTTGTGGTGATGTTGTAATGGCTTCATCCCGTTGTCCTACTGTGAATTGCTTAGCCTTCAATCATTTTCGATCTCTAAAAGATAATTGAAAGAAAGAAACTCATGTTTTTGTGTGATGTGGTGCATTTGCTAGGGTATCACATTTCTTTGTGTAATGATGTGTTGTCATTAGGGTTGAGAATGCGCTGCTATATATAGGAAATAAATCGGCTATGCTTATGCCGGCCTCGGAAGCGCGTTCAAAGTCTTTGGACACCCGTCAGTGCGTAAATTGTTTGAGTCGGGCCGAGTCTTGAGTGGACGACGCCCTATGCAAAGTGGACGCTTGATTCAAAAAAAACTTCCACATCGACCGATTTCCTCCGGTGGACGCTAGTCCGGTATTCCGACATTTGTCCAGGTGAAAACGCGTAACTTCTCGAATCGAGATCTTCTCTTGGGCGCTCGTCCTCCTCTTTGAACGCCCGTCCAATGGACGGAGCAAACAGACGCTCGTTCGATTACTCATATCTTGACCCAAATCGACTTGCATCCTTCTTCTTCCACTTAATCTCCCAAGTGAACATCTTTTTAGCTCATATAATGCCATGCAAATGTACTACTACTACGATAGAAACATGCAAATCGTAGAAACATATAAATAGATGGAAAATCATCGATAAAAACACGTAATAAGCTCGAGTTTGCTAGTAAATTGTTTCCATACCCATTCTTTCAATATTTCACTTAAACTCATACTTTTCTATAAAAAGTAATAAAATACGAAGAATATTGTTACGGAATAAAGCGATAAAAAACCATAAAAATCACCGTTAACAACTCCCCCACTTAGCTTTTTGTTCGTTCCGAATAAAATAATCAAAACCGGCTCACTGTACATGTAATCCACATAAGTTCCTAACTCACGTAACAAAAGATACGACAACTATAGCAATTATTACCAACATAGAGATAGATTCAGTGTGTGTGAAAAGCCCTTTTCAATATCCACTATTTTTTTGCACAAAAAATCCTTTCAAACAATCCTAATGACTTTCCTTGGTATAGGCAGTAATCGTTCCACACAAAGTCTTCCCGTGTACTTATTAGGATAACCCCTAATGCATATCATTCAGTTTATACTGGGGATAGTCAGAAGATAACTATGTTTTCAACCAACTTTACACATTGCCATTTGCTAAATTTTTTCTTTAAAGTTCACTTAGTTCCACGTGTATAGCATATGCCCTCATTCCCAGCAATAGGATGTTTCGTGATAACACCCTAGCTGGACTACTATCATCAGGCAGTCGGGAGCTATTAAGCCTCATAGTGGTATAGGACGTTTCGTGATAACGCCCTACCACACTCAAATCATAGGCAACCACATCCGACATATATATATACTAGTATGAAACCCGTGCAATGCACGGGAGAACATTCAATTTAGAAGTTAAAAGAAAGGGAAAAAAAGAAGAAGAAGCAGCATATGACCCATAGACACAAAATTAACTTAGATAAGATAACTCTTAAAAATATTAGCTTCTCATTGACCCAATAATTCCTACAAATGCTAAATAAAGATTAATTTTGAAAAATACATGGCATCTGGAATTGGACAAAACATATACGACTCAAATCCCTTAAATGGGGTCTTACTCAAAAGCTGCAGCAAATGAACAACTATTAAACATTGAACCCAGCATATCTATCTATGTTGTCCATATTATATGAATTTTATGAATATGATGTACAAAATTATATTATAATGTGAATTACTATGTGTAATATCAGTGATTAGTATGATTGTTGTTGTCGTGGGGTACTGAAAATCGTATTCAAGCAATACACATTTAAGTTGTGTTGATATGTAATGTTTAAGTTGCCAAATACTGAAGATACATGATTCATATATGTTTATGTAAAAATTTGTAAATATTGTAGTAATTTAAGAGTTATGTAAGTGAAACAAAATTACAAAAAGAAAAGATGTCATGAATGAAATATTTACAATGAAATATAAAAGTGTAGACATCTGTCAAATTAATGAGAATGAAAAGTAGCGTAGATTCATGGATAGCGAACGTGAAATTGCACAACAATCACCCCACTAAATTTTAGTTTACACCCGAAATAAAAATGTAAAAGAAAATTGTGAGCATGTGAAAAAAAAATAAGCAAAAAAAATTCAAAACAAAAATATATAACGGAGATAAGACGTCTTACATGATATCTTTTTCTAACAAAAAAAAAGCATTTCTACCATTTCGAACAAAAAGATTATATCAAGATTTTGTGCACAAACACTCTTTTTTAACCTGTTTCTTTTTTTTAAGTCCGCCCGAACCTTACCAAATACTCTTACTTAATAAAAAAAATAGTTAAAACCTAAAATCTTATATCTCCTATTTCAGGCTGCTCATCCTCATTCTAAACCTACCCGCCCCTCTCATACCCGTCGATGCTCTAATGGTTTTTGTAAATGCCGGTCCTCTCACCCCTGAATTTGATTGATTCAAATCATTACCTTATGGGTTCGATTCTATGAATGAATCTACCTGATTTGAATGGATAATCCTTGGACAGATAGATTGGCTACAACACTGGTTTCGTTTAATCTTGATTCGAAATCTTCTCACCCTGATAGATAATATTTACTGCGATTTCTTGTCGAATAATGGCTATGAGAACCTGTTTTTGTTGGATGCGGAAGGCAAAGTGCGGATTCGGGTGTTTAATGCTTAAACATCTAAGCTTTGACCTCCATCTTATATCTTCCATGTGATGATTTGAAGCAAAGTCCAGGTGTGACTGAAGATTCGCAGATCAAGTAAAACTTTTGGTGTGGTGATTCTTATCCGTGCAGGTGCGTAAAATGTAAGATTCGAATCCGGATTTCACTGGTAAGACTGGTAGGAAATCCGATTGAATTTATGCTGTTGTAGACCACATTATTAAAGTCTTTATTCTACTATTGTAAATTATTAGTGTTTCTTTTCAGTCAGACTAATTTATTTGTTATTATGTATTCCAATTTAATCATTTTTTTTCTCCACAATACATTATTTGCTTACGTGTAGAGTTTAACATCCAATATGTATGTATGTTTGTGCATATGGACGGTGTTGTGCTGCGTGCATTATTTATCCAGCAGCACTTAACATATTCATAAGCTATATTTAGGTTGAGCCATGTCTGTCTTTCGAGTTTTTGCTTGATTTAATTAAGAAAAGTGTATGCATCAGCATGTGTGGCTCATATTTGTTAGTGTTGTTACTCTTTTAATGATATTGTTTGTTGATTTATTGGACGTTTGTTGTTTGAATGTAAAATGTTAGCATGTATTGTCTTTCACCGACCCCTTAATGCCCCCCCCTTGATGCCCTTTACAAAGGTAAATAAAACCTTTTAGTAAAAGCATTGATATCTTTTCTGAAGACTTGCATTTTCTGAAAGAGGGTAAAATGTAGAGCCATTATGAGTGTGTGGGATATATATGGATCGGAAATGAAGATGGATTGGAAGACATTCCATTGGTTTTCAGTTTTTAAATTAAGCCTTTGAGGAAGTTGCCTTTTTTTTGTTTATCAACTATATATGACATTGGGAAAAATAATTTGCTGGGTGTACATTAAGTCTGTTTTGATATAAGTATGTTTGAAGGTAATAGTTTTTTTTTTTTTTTTTTTTTTTTTTTTTTTTTTTTTTTTTTTTTTTGAGAAGAGAAGGTAATAGTTTATTATGTTCCCCCCTGGATTGGGAAGAAGTTGGGGTAATTGTAAGTTGAAATAAGAGCTTACGTTGTTGTCTTAGTGTCTTAGTGTCTTAATGTATATTTTAGGAAATGAAATACATACCTGAATTGCATGTTTAATGGCATAACCTTTTCTTCCCGTTCGTTGTGTGTTGCAGGTGGCTTTGCAGTCTGTGTAATTTAGGAAATGTTGAAAGTTCTGCAATATAGAGATATGATCAATGTGTTTAACAGGCGTTGATTGTTGAAAAGCAAAACGAATGCGCTGAATGATTATTGGTGAAATTTGTATGGGAATTTTGGATTGGAAGAAGATGGGGAGGTGGGAAAATTTGGGAAGTGGATCCTGTGTACTTTTGTAATGTGCGAGAATGTGATATGTAAGTTGTGTGCAGTTCCTGAAATGTGAGTAGTTGTTATCATGGAGGAGTGGAAGATGTGGATAATGAGAGGCGGTTTGTGTTAGTTGTGATACGTGCTTGAATTTTTGGTTTTTTAAAAGGTAGTGGCTGTTGGTTGTAAGTGACGTGTGTGGAGTGATTTACGGAACAGATCCGTAATTCACGGATATAATTACGGAAATTAAATGTAGAAAATAATGACTCGAAATAAAATCTAATTTAATTATTCAGATCTAGCAAATAAAATCGATTATGGTGCAGATCTAATAAATTAACAGTAACTATATGATAGATCTAATAAACACAGCATTACTAGAGATATAGATCTAACAAAATATGCAACTAACGCATGAATCGACATAAACGATTGAGAAAATTAAAAATACAAAGGCATAAATAAAGACAAACCGAGGCGAGTTATGAAAACTCTTTCCTTAAGACAGATTGCTTCTGTGATGGTGCGCGTACGGTAGTAAAGAATCGCCTCCCAAGATACAACGGCTTACGCCCTGGATTGAGAGGCACTTCAACAATCCAAGCTCCGCGAACTTACAACGTGCTCCGACTTCTCTTCGACTCAAAAACCTAACTATATGCTCGACCCTTTTAGTAGTGGAAGACACAAGAGAAAATCGAATGCTTCAACCTTCATCCTCAGGGTTCTTTATATAGTGGAAAGGAGGAGCCTAATGCTTGAATGTGATTGGCCGTAACACATCACCAATCTTTTCCCCTTGAAAAGAAATAGGGCGAAATTTTTAAAAAAATTGCCAAAATATTTCCACAATTTCGATTGGTCGGATGACGTGTCTTCCAATTTCGATTGGTCCGATGATTTAACCACTCTACTTTTCCTCAAGAAAAGTTATGTGGCGAAAATAATTATGCAATTTGAAATTAATTTAATTAAATTAATTCGAACCGACTTAATTAATCGTAATTCGTTTCCATATTATTCTGGAACCTTCCAACAGTCTCACGATTAACTAATTAATTTCTGGTTAATTTCAAAGGAAATTTTGTCCAAAAATTTAATAGTAACACCCGACCCGAACCGAGCCGAGCCGGCCGGACGGACGGACGGCGGCGGCGCGCGTGCGCGCGTGTGGAAATATCTAAGTCCTCCCTCCTGCACAAAAGTGTCTTGCCCCTTGGGGCACATTTATAAGAGCACACACTAGCCCTTATATATGGAGCTCAAGTCTCCCATCTTTCCAATGTGAGATATTGACTTGAGGTACTCCCTTCAACTCTTATCTCCAACACATTTTCAACCAACTTTAGGCATTAATTTCTCATTCACCCGATATCCGAATCAAGTGATTCCAAAGCCAAACATTATCTACTCCGTGAGTAGAATATTTAGACGTAATAAGCTCCCGGTGAATCTCACCGGAGCGTATCCGAAATTCGAGCTAAAGTTGACCATTTTAACCCCATTTCATGGGATATCTCCAACAATCCCCCACATGAATGAAAATTAATGCAAATGCAAATGCAGACTCTGAAGAGAAGTCAGACGGGAAAATATTGCATCAGGAGAGGTAGCTTCTGGCCTTGAACCTGCCTTAGTGATGTACTATCGGATTTACTCGGCTAATCAGTGAACTAGGTCTTGAACTGTTCAGCCTTTAGTGTAAACCAAGATAATAGCACTCACACAATATTTCCCCTAGCACCTTTCGGTTCTCATGGTTGTGTCCGTCTCGGCCCTGGACAACACTTGGTTTCAGAAAGTGCTTTAGAGAATTCAAGCCTCAAAATTCTCATAGAAGCGGCCCCACTTCGCACTTACATAGGTGACCTCCTATCAAGGGTATTCTGCCCTACCCCACTTGAGTATCAAGATATAGGAATCATTAAAAGCTTTGCTTAACCTCACACTCTCTGCAGATAGCACTTTTATTCTCTCAGAATGGGTAAGTGCTAGACTGTTCCACATAGCTTAGTTGTCCCTTTTGAACCATGATCTTGGGATCTCCAGTCAGCATGGTTGGGTTGCCACTACAAGGAAACATGCGTAATAGGCTTCAGTCCCATTCCGGTTGTCAAAATTGACATCTGATCTCTAGCTAAACCTTTTGTAAGCGGATCCGCAAGATTCTCCTTCGATTTTATATAATCGACGGAAATCACACCATTAGAGATCAACTGTTTAATGGTATTGTGTCTACGGCGTATGTGTCTAGACTTACCATTATACATACTACTTTGTGCCCTTCCTATCGCTGGATCGACTATCGCAGTTGTAAGGCGATAGCGACCACGAGCTTAGGCCAACACGGAATATCCTCAGGAAATTCCTAAGCCACTCGACTTCTTCTCCACCTTATCAAAGGTGCTATGAACTCGGCTTCCATTGTAGAGAGCGAGCTATGCACGCTTGTCTCGTAGACTTCAGGACGCAGAAGACACCACCAATCGTGAATAAGTATCCTTTGGTGGACTTCGACTCTTTCGTGTGTCGATATCGATTCGCATCACAAGATCCTTCTAATATCTGCTTTGGATATCTTGTAAATCGTAATCCCAGCACTCATAGTGTACTTCATGTACCTCAACAACCTATTTAAGGCTTTCCAATGATTATGATCTGGATTACTCGTGAACCTACTCAGTTTATTCACTGCACATGCTAAGTCTGGTCGTGTACAATTGGTTATGTACATCAGACTTCCAATCACTTGAGAATACCTCAATTGATCCACAGGTTCACCTCTATTCTTGGCTAAGTGCACACTTAGGTCAAGAGGAGTGCTTGACGGACCTATTCTAGGCTATACAGATCCTAACCGGCAGTGTACCGGGTCAAATTGTAGCTCTAGTCTGGTGAGTCAGGTCGTATTCCTCAGGGAAAACATGGTAATTCTTTTAAGTGGGGTTAAACACCAATAAGCTATTATTAACTCGATCTAAGTCGCAGGTTTATCATTTTCCTCGGGTTAGATTATGTTAGTAGTTAGATTGTTAGTAGTGCATAAAGTAAAATAAGTAAATAAATACTAATATATATTTTTGGATCTAGCCAAGAATACTTTACTGAATTACGATCTCTTTTTAGTAGAAATAAATGAGACAGATCTTCCTTTATTCAAGGTGTAAATTATATATGAATCGGTGTACTCCTAAGCTAGACAACTCCTCCTCACACGAGCGTATGAAATTGTCATATGTCCATTGCATCAGTCCAAGGTCCACAATCATTACGGTTTTTACGAGCAGTCCCGAGTACAAATCTACCTTTAGATAAAAAGGAGTCATTCCGTTCGTCAAACGGTCAATTTTATTTAAAAGGCTCCGGTTGTCAAAGCCGGACGATTCAACTTTCCGGTTTAAGTTTCAATTAAACTGATGATTTAACATTATTACGATCTCGAGTACAAATGTCAATAAGATTCATCTTTCCCAAGACAAATCTCGCCCTCGGTAGAAAGCGGGTTCCGTTGTCACGCTTTCACTCGCCAATTTTACCTCCGGTCTTTCAATTTTAACGTTTCATTAAGCGCAGAAAGAAAGAGATTCATCATAATTGATTTTAATCATTATTACCAGAGTCGATCATTCATTTTACCAAAAGATTAACTAATTCAGATTCATATCTTGGCTAGATATGTTTTTAGTTTAATATCATATATAAATAGAAATAGAAATAATAAACATAACAATTTTAGAATATATTACCGGTGATGACTATCGAATCGGGGTCGTTTCCACCGGATCTAACATGCCAAAGCTTCGATTTCAACAATCTTCGATAATTATTCCGCCATTACAACGATACTATAACCATTTTATTTATATATGTGAAAAACATATATACATACATACGTAGACATATATATGTATATACGGGCCCCGAAAAGAAAATTAAAAAGAGAAAAGAAATGAAAAAGAGAGTAGATCTAGATCTATATATATATATACATGATCTACGAAATAAAATAAAAAACAAAAAGAAGAGAGGGACGGCCTAAGGCCAAGAAGAGGGGAAGAAATGGGGAAAAGATTTGAGAAGAGAAGGGGCCAAGGTTTTCATCCCATTTGCTCTGTATATATAGGCAAATGTTGAGGGGTCGGATCGATCGGATTGGTGCCGGATCGATCCGGTGGTGATGATTACAATCATTTCCTCGCATGTGAACCATGTATGCGTATGTATATATAATTATATATAATTATATATTAAACTTCTAAAATTCATAACTTGAGTTGTAGACCTCCAAAAATTATGATTCAAACGTCAAAATTAAGATCTCGGAAAACTCTTCAACTTTCATGAAGGACTCTTCTCCAGAAAACGCCGTCTTGATAAGAAAATTCATACTCCGAACGTTTTGCGGGATTTTTACGAAATTGAATCAATTAGCCACTTGACCACCATTTGAGTTGTAGAAGTCCGATTGACTTGATTCAAAATCCATTGGAAATCTTTCTTGAAGATATACAACTTTTATTAAGGAAACTTCTTCAGAAAATGTCGTTTTGATGAGCCATTCATTATTACGTAAGATATTTGGGATTTCCGCTAATACGAATCGGTTAGTCAATTGACCATAACTTGAGTTGTAGACCTCCAATTGACGTAATTCAAAGTGCGTTGGAAAGCTTATGTGAATATCTAAAACTTTCATTAAGAAGTCATCCCCTGAAAATCCCTCTAAGCTGGGTCAAATTTCCGTCGAAAATATGTAACGATTTAAGTACTTAGAAAATTTGCTCCGTTTGAACTCGTAAACTTGTGGCACCTTCTTCTAACCCTCTAAACACATCTTTTAGACTCAAAACATGTCGTTACGTGGAATCTTAGTCAATATATAATCCTGCAATGAACCACCAAAATACCAAACGTAAATCCGACACGACACTCCGGTTACTAAACCGATACAAAAACTAATAAAAATACGATAATTTATATAATAACTACTACTTATACATTTGAATAAAACTTAGTAATTTTGACTTGATTTGATACAATAATGCTCAAAATGGTATCAATATTGGGGTAAAATGTCGTAATAATGATCATAAATTTATCTCTCATCACAACCCCCTACTTAGCTTTTGGTCGTCCTCGATCAAAACAAGCGATAAAACAAAATGAATAAGAGATAAATTCATGAAGATAGAAGGTATAAGGAACAACCAGATAATACAACCTTTAGAATTATAACCAGGCTTTAACCTCAATATAAATGTATAACAGAGTGTGTGTGTGACAAGCCTTTTCAATTTCCACTATCCTCTCTTGAATAATTCAAGCAAACGCACAAATATCCATTCAGACAGTCCTAATGACTTTCCTAGGTATAGTAGTAACAGTTCCACACAAAGTTCTCCCGTGTACTTATTAGGATAATCCCTAAAGCATATCATTCGATTTTTATACTGGGATAGTCGAAGATAACTAAGTTTTCAACCATATTTCCATTTTTTTTTAATTTTTTTTTTTTTTTACATTTGTAGCATATGCCTTCATTCCCAAGCAATAGGACGCTTCGTGATAACACCCTAGTGGACTACTATCATCAGCGATCGGGAGCTTTTAAACCTCATAGTGATATAGGACGTTTCGTGATAACGCCCATCGCACTCAAATCATTGGTAGCTACAACCGACATATAGATAGTTCATCTTAATTTGGTATTCTTCCTTTATTCCACTTAACTTATATCCTTTCTATCACATTCAAACCTTCGATATTCACAGACACGCTCAAAAGTTAGGTACTAAGTTTCTTGCAATTATCTATAGAATAACCACTAGATCTTGAATGGATACAGCTTTAAAATTTTCCGCTTCAATATCAAAGGCTTACGTGAACAATGAATTCATGTTACACAACTATATTTGGAATTACAATGCACTTACGGTTCACATTGGTTATACACATCCAAATTGATCATTATATCTTCAAATCCATGAAATATATGCCTTATACAATTTATTTTAATCAACTAAATAATGTTCGAAAAAGATCGAAAACTAAGGGATTTATTGATACAAAATAAACATTAATTCCATTGCTAGACCAACGACTCCACTCCCCACTTACGAACTTACATTGTCCTCAATGTAAAGTGAGTGTAAATAAGTTGTTGGGAAAGCAATGGTGCACTAAAACAAGTCAAAACAAATACTCGGATGATAAAAAAGGGTGGGTGGGTGGGTTAAAGTTATAACCGTTGTGTGTGCAAATAAAATAAAAGTATGTGGAGTGTGACAGTGTAATGCAAAAAGGTAGATAAACACACCACATAAACTTTTATTGATTTAAAACACACAATATTCCACAGTAGTTGAACTAATACATGTCACACATTATTTGAAATTTAAAACAGACTAGATCATGATATGAAATATGTGAGAAAGTATTAACTCTGAGTCTTTTATACCCAGATCCTCAAGGGTTATTTCAAATTGTTCTAACAACCTAAGTCTAAGAAATGATGCATTTGAATTTTATCTTTTTGTTATCCATCAGGATTTTCGGATAACCACCTAATCGTTCCCTTTTAATGTCATTCAAACATTCATCCTAAGACTTGGTGAAACAAAATGAAAATCAATCCGAAGTATTCGCAAAGTATCATCCAAAGTATGAGTAATTATTATATTTAACATTTTACGGGCTGCCTCCGGTAGCGCTTTTGGTTAACGTCTGCTCGCTCGACCAAAATGATAATGATTAACTAATATAATATACTAAACAAAACGGGATACTTCTAACAATTACTCACAAAAGCACGTAACAATTAAGCACATAATCCACTAAAAATAAATGCTTAAGGAGTAAAAAGGAAGGATAGTACCCGTCATTGACTACATTTATAGTCTATAGCCAGACTTTACCGTGCTTCAGTTTTTAAGGCACTGGTGGTGGGTCATCCTCACGCACCGCATCCTTCTTCTTTACAGGTCTCCAACATAGAGCAGACAATTTCCACCAATCCAAACGATTCTTGACCTTTTCCTTTAATTCTCGAGTTTTCGGTTTGCAAGCTTTCACATTATTGCTAAAATCATCTTCTTCAATTACCTGCATGTTAGTACGATCCAAAACAAAAGAACACAAAGTGTCTACACAAGAACTAGATTCTAGTGTAGTGTGTGGATATTTCAATGAATTGTAAATGTTGAAGACAACGCCTCATGATTAACTCCCAAACTAAACTCTCCTTACAAACATCGATGAAAGGGGTATTAATAGTTAAGTGCCGAAAAGTGTTAAGAAAACGTGCATACTTCTTATCCAACTTCATCTTTTAGACGAAGATGGTAAAGCTTCCTTGAATGATTGTGCTTTTCGTGAGGACATTGTGTGTCATCATTCAAGACTTTTTCTTCAAAATATGCAAAGTGGATGTGGTGATGCCCTTCCAGGTTGAACTGATGTGAATTTAGGTTGAGCCGGATAAGGTTCGGTTTGAAATGGCCCTTTAGATTCCATATTCTTCTCATCATTATTCCCGAATTTTTCTAATCCATTACTTCCACAGATCCTTCCACTTACGTAATAATAAAGATTTACCCCACTCGCATTTCTTTCGATATTACTTGGCAATCCTTCCGAGGGTTTAATGCTTTTACGTTTCTACTTCTACTCAAGTGATATTCCAGATTCCTCAACGAAGCTTCTATAATTCTTATTCTGGTATCATGTCCACTCATAGATGTTTTCAACGTACTCATATCCTTAGTGACTGTACCTATAGAAGTCATCATGGTTTCCATATTCTGAGATTGAGTAGATATCACACCCATCAGATTTTCCATTAATTTATCCCATTTATCAACTCCTTCAGGTTGAGTTGAACTCTGAGTTACTGGTATGCTTTGAGTGGTATATTGTGGATACGATCTAGGTAATGATTGTAGATTCTGATTCGAGGTATCTCCTTGATAAACTAGATTTGGATTCTTATATTGGATTGGATACGGTCGTTGTCCTGGCTTACTAGGGGTTTCAGACCAACGAAAAGTAGGGTGATCTCTTCTAAAAGCATTAAACGAGTTTGAATACGCGTCGTTCAAATTCCTATGCTGTTTTAAAAAACTCACCTTTTCCCTTGAATATCCTTCTGGTTCTATCCCTAATGACACATTATCATGATTTGAGTAGTCATTTGGTAAGATATTTTCTGAGTTTACATTTTTACTGGCTAATAAGCCGTCAAATTTCCTACTCAAATTCTCCAAGTGTGCTAGAACTTCCGTATTCGGTGTGTATTCTCTTGCAAAGGCTACTTTTCTTGTGCTAGAACCGGTTTCCCACATACGATTATTTTTGGAAATCTTTTGTATAGCATCGTAAACTACTTGAGCTTCACTCATCATTAACGAACCACCACATGCATGATCTACATCTGCACGTGAGTCTCTCCTTAATTTACGACAGAAAAGTTGGATTTGCATCTCTAAGGAATAACCATGATCGGGACAAGCTCTTAATAATTTTTTAAATCTTCCCCAAGCATTCCCAAACATTTCTTCAGATCCTTGTTTAAAGTTGGCAATTTCGACTATTAATTCCAATTTTCTACCAGGAGTAAAATATTGCTTTAAGAACTCGGATTGAATCTCCTCCCAACTAGTCAATGAATGATGTGGAAGTGACAAAACCAATCTCGTGCTCTTCCTTTTAAAGAAAAAGGAAACATAGACATCCTCGTTAATTCCCGATGAGCACCATGACTTTTGGTCAGTATTACACAATTCTTGAAAAGATAGAGGTGATGATGTGGATCCTCATCATCTTCTCCTAGAATTGGGCTCTTGTGTCAATTAAACCAAAAGATGAGATTTTATTTCAAAATTATTTGCTCCTTTATTGGGTAAACGAATTGGATTATTAAACTGTACCTTCTTACGGTCCGATCACATATAGGTCTCGGGTTAGTGGTTTCGATTATTACGATTATGCTTATTCCGATTTCGATTATTTCTATTATTCGATTCGGTTATTAGGTTGAGGTAAATTCGATTAAGGTTTTGGCCATACCTTGAGCATGAGCAATCCCCTTGTTCGGTGTTTCACCAACGGTTTCGGCCATTTTCGTAACTCGATTTGACAATTCTTGTGGAATAGAAAATATCGAATAGAAAATAACACAAAATCGATAAAAAAAACCACATTTTTTTTTTCTCCTCGGTAATTACCGAATCCACTCGATATTTACCGAGTAGTTTTTTTTTCGGTTTTTTTTTTCGGTTTTATTTTTTTCTCTCTCTCTCGGTAATTACCGAAGCCACTCGGTATTTATCGAGTATTTTTATAAAAAAAATTGATATCTTACCAAATAGGTAGGTACCAATGAAAATAAAAATACAAATGAGATTGAGAAATGTATTGACTTATCCTCGGCTGTTATGACCACGTTTACTTTCTACTATCGAAAATAGAAAATAACTCGAATTTGGTAGAAGAAGAAAATTGGTAACTAAAAGAAGGTAGATACCAACGGAAAATAAAAATAGAAATGTGATAAGAAGAGTGTTGACTTATCCTCGAGAATTTTGAGCTAATACAAGTAGTAACCCTAGACACAAAGAAAGAAATTAGCGACGTTTTCCCCGGCAACGGCGCCAAAATGCTGACGGACCTATTCTAGGCTATACAGATCCTAACCGGCAGTGTACCGGGTCAAATTGTAGCTCTAGTCTGGTGAGTCAGGTCGTATTCCTCAGGGAAAACATGGTAATTCTTTTAAGTGGGGTTAAACACCAAGAAGCTATTATTAACTCGATCTAAGTCGCAGGTTTATCATTTTCCTCGGGTTAGATTATGTTAGTAGTTAGATTGTTAGTAGTGCATAAAGTAAAATAAGTAAATAAATACTAATATATATTTTTGGATCTAGCCAAGAATACTTTACTGAATTACGATCTCTTTTTAGTAGAAATAAATGAGACATATCTTCCTTTATTCAAGGTGTAAATTATATATGAATCGGTGTACTCCTAAGCTAGACAACTCCTCCTCACACGAGCGTATGAAATTGTCATATGTCCATTGCATCAGTCCAAGGTCCACAACTGTTACGGTTTTTCTGAACAGGTCCCGAGTACAAATCTACCTTTAGATAAAAAGGAGTCATTCCGTTCGTCAAACGGTCAATTTTATTTAAAAGGCTCCGGTTGTCAAAGCCGGACGATTCAACTTTCCGGTTTAAGTTTCAATTAAACTGATGATTTAACATTATTACGATCTCGAGTACAAATGTCAATAAGATTCATCTTTCCCAAGACAAATCTGCCCCCGGGTAGGAAACTGGGTTCCGTTGTCACGTTTTCACTCGGCCAATTTTACCCTCCGGACTTTCAATTTTAACGTTTCATTAAGCGCAGAAAGAAAGAGATTCATCATAATTGATTTTAATCATTATTACGAGTCGATCATTCATTTTACCAAAAGATTAACTAATTCGATTCATATCTTGGCTAGATATGTTTTTAGTTTAATATCATATATAAATAGAAATAGAAATAATAAACATAACAATTTTAGAATATATTACCGGTGATGACTATCGAATCGGGGTCGTTTCCACCGGATCTAACATGCCAAAGCTTCGATTTCAACAATCTTCGATAATTATTCCGTCATTACAACGATACTATAACCATTTTATTTATATATGTGAAAAACATATATACATACATACGTAGACATATATATGTATATACGGGCCCCGAAAAGAAAATTAAAAAGAGAAAAGAAATGAAAAAGAGAGTAGATCTAGATCTATATATATATATATATATATATATATATATATATATATATATATATCACATATATATTCATACATAGAATATATATATATATACATGATCTACAAAATAAAATAAAAAACAAAAAGAAGAGAGGGACGGCCTAAGGCCAAGAAGAGGGGAAGAAATGGGGAAAAGATTTGAGAAGAGAAGGGGCCAAGGTTTTCATCCCATTTGCTCTGTATATATAGGCAAATGTTGAGGGGTCGGATCGATCCGGATTGGTGCCAGATCGATCCGGTGGTGATGATTACAATCATTTCCTCGCATGTGAACCCATGTGCGTATGTATATATAATTATATATAATTATATATTAAACTTCTAAAATTCATAACTTGAGTTGTAGACCTCCAAAAATTATGATTCAAACGTCAAAATTAAGATCTCGGAAAACTCTTCAACTTTCATGAAGGACTCTTCTCCAGAAAACGCGCCGTCTTGATAAGCAAATTCATACTCCGAACGTTTTGCGGGATTTTTACTTAAATTGAATCAATTAGCCACTTGACCACCATTTGAGTTGTAGAAGTCCGATTGACTTGATTCAAAATCCATTGGAAATATTTCTTGAAGATATACAACTTTTATTAAGGAAACTTCTTCAGAAAATGTCGTTTTGATGAGCCATTCGTATTACGAAGATATTTCGGGATTTCCGCTAATACGAATCGGTTAGTCAATTGACCATAACTTGAGTTGTAGACCTCCAATTGACGTAATTCAAAGTGCGTTGGAAAGCTTATGTGAATATCTACAACTTTCATTAAGAAGTCATCCCCTGAAAATGCCTCTAAGCTGGGTCAAATTTCCGTCGAAAATATGTAACGATTTAAGTACTTAGAAAATTTGCTCCGTTTGAACTCGTAAACTTGTGGCACCTTCTTCTAACCCTCTAAACACATCTTTTAGACTCAAAACATGTCGTTACGTGGAATCTTAGTCAATATATAATCCTCGCAATGAACCACCAAAATACCAAACGTAAAACCGACATATTACACTCCGGTTACTAAACCGATACAAAACTAATAAAAATACGATAATTTATATAATAACTACTACTTATACATTTGAATAAAACTTAGTAATTTTGACTTGATTTGATACAATAATGCTCAAAATGGTATCAATATTGGGGTAAAATGTCGTAATAATGATCATAAATTTATCTCTCATCAGTGCTCACTGGACTTTCATCAAAGACGTTAAATTTTTTCAAAACAGACTCAATATAATGAGTTTGTGACAACGCCAGTCCATCGGGTAATCTAGAGATCTTAATCCCTAGTATCACATCCGCAACTCCTAGGTCCTTCATATCGAAGTTCCTTGTCAACATCTTCTTGGTATTCATGATGATATCATGAGTACTTCCTATTATCAGCATGTCATCCACATATAGACATACTATAACATAGGCATTAGGTGTGTTCTTAACGTAGACACATTTATCACACTCGTTAATCTTAAATCCATTTGACAACATAACATTATCAAATCTGATATGCCACTGTTTTGGTGCTTGTTTAAGCCCATACAAAGATTTAACGAGCCTACACACCTTGCTCTCTTGCCCTGGAACAACAAACCCCTCAGGTTGTTTCATGTAAATTTCTTCTTCCAACTCACCATTCAAAAAGGCAGTCTTCACATCCATTTGATGGATTTCCAAGTTATTGATGCAATTTATAGCAATGAGAACCCTTATAGAAGTGATTCTCGTCACTGGTGAGTAGGTATCAAAAAAGTCAAGGCCCTCCTTCTGTCGGAACCCTTGGGCCACCAACCTAGCCTTGTACTTATCGATAGAACCATCAACCTTTAACTTCTTCTTGAAGATCCACTTGCATCCGAGTGGTTTATTTCCTGGTGGAAGATCAACCAACTCCCAAGTGTGGTTTTGCATGATGGAATCTATTTCACTATTTATAGCTTCTTTCCAGAATGGAGCTTCGGAGTAGACATAGCCTCTCTGATACGTCCGGGGTTCGCTTTCTACCATATAGGTCGGAAAATCGGGACCATAGGACTTTGAAGTCCTCGCCTCTTACTACGACGAGGTTCCTCGTGTTCTTGAGGATCACCTCTTCTTCGAGACTCATAAGTCCGCTTGCTCGTGCTTGCTTCTTGTTTTTCTTTCTCCTTACAGGAAAAATATCCTCAAAGAACACAAAGATTCTAGACTCGATGATGACATTTTCATGTACATCGTGGACGTCCGATTTATGTACTAAACCGATAGGCACTACTATTGAGAGCATATCCAATGAATATACAATCAATGGTTTTGGGCCCTATCTTCACTTGCTTTGGTTTAGGTATTTCAACCTTAGCCAAACACCCCCACACTTTCATGATTTTGTAGTTAGGCTTGTGACCTTTCCACAATTCATACGGGGATTCATCCTTCTTCTTAGAAGGAATTTTATTAAGAATGGAGTTCGCTGAGAGGATAGCTTCCCCCCACAAGTTCTGAGGTAAACCCGAACTAATCAACATAGCATTCATCATCTCTTTCAGAGTTCGGTTCTTGCGCTCAGCAATACCGTTTGATTGAGGTGTATATGGTGCTGTCGTTTGATGAATGATGCCGGCGCCAGAGCAAAATTCATTAAACGGTGCATCATATTCGTCACCACGATCACTACGGACATTCTTTATCCGCTTGCTAAGTTGATTCTCAACTTCATTCTTATAATCCTTAAAAGCTTCAAGAGCTTCGTCTTTGCTTCTCAGCAGATAAACATAACAGTATCTGGTACAATCATCAATAAAAGTAATAAAGTACTTTTTACCACCTCTAGTTTGCACAAATTTTAAGTCACATATATCAGTGTGAATTAAATCTAGAGGTTCTGTGTTCCTTTCAACCGTTGGAAACGGTGCTTTAGCTAACTTAGCTTCAACACATATTTGGCATTTGTGATTAGGATCAATTTTACGTTGGGAATTAAATCTAGATTCATCATCTTTCGAATCGATTTAAAATTAGCATGTCCTAATCTACAATGCCATAAACAAGAAGACTCAAGCAAGTAAACGGAAGCGAGAGTCATCTTATTAGCCTTTTTTGGCACAACAGTTTTGGGTACAACGGTCATTACATTCATTTTGAACATACCATCTACCAAGTACCCCCTCCCAACATACATATCAAATTTGGATAAAACTACTTTATCCCCACCAAAGACCATCTTGAATCCATTCTTCACCAGAAGAGCACCAGAAACAAGGTTCTTGCGCATGTCAGGAACATGCAAAGACGTTGTTGAGTGTGAGTTCTTTGCCGTAAGTCATCTTCAAGATGACCTTTCCCACACCTTTGGCCTTCAGCGAGCAGAGTTTCCATAAAGAGCTGTTCGCCCTCGATGTGACCTTATAATCGTGAGAACATCTCTTTCAGAGCGCAAACATGGCGAGTAGCCCCTGTGTCAATCCACCAATCACGGGTATTCCCGACTGTGTTGCATTCAGAAACCACAGCCGACAGGTTCATCTCCTGCATGCCTTCAGCCACCACTTCAGCAAGATGGGCATGTGACTTGACCTTTTTCTGTGACCTGCATTCACTTTGGCGATGCCCTGGCTTTCCACAGTTGTAACAGCTTCCAGTGAACTGTTGCTTGACCTTCTTGTTGTCTTTTGGACCTTGATTAGGCTGCTTACGCTTTTTGCCTTTGTTGCTCACTTCGACCAAGTTCGCCTTGGACTGGCCCATCAGAAAGCTTCTTTCTAACCTCTTGTTCTGCTCCTCAATCCGCAGACGCGTTGCTAGCTCTTCCATAGTCATCTCTTTCTGCTTGTGCATCAAGTAATTCTTGAAATCCTTCCAAGAGTGGGGAAGCTTTCCAATCACAGCAGCAACCTGGAATTGTTCACAAATCATCATTTTTTCCTCCATGATCTCAGAGATGATTACCTGTAGCTCCTCAATCTGACTGACAACAGTCTTGGAGTCTACCATCTTGTATTCCATGAATTTGACCACAGCAAATTTCTTCGAGCCAGCATCCTCAATTTTGTACTTTTTCTCCAAAGCCTGCCATAAGGATTTAGCAGACTTCTGTGAGCAATACACCCCATAGATCGAGTTCTCCAAAAAACTCAGGATGTAGTTCTTGCACAGAAGTCGAGTGCTTCCAAGCATCCAAAGCCGTGACAGAGGCATGATCTCCTTCCTTCAAGAGGCAGGAGGATCCTCGGATCAAGATCCGAGCCAAGCCAAGAGTGGTCGATAGAATAAAGATCTTCGTTTGCCACCTCTTGTAGTTCAAGCCACCAAACTTTTCCGGTTTTTCCTCGAGGTCCGGAATTGTTTGCTCGCAGCAAAGAAGAAGAGCACAGCAGAGTTACTCCCTTGCTCAATTGTTGCCATTTCTGTAAACACAGAAGATCGACAAATCAAGTTCTATTCGTCCTCAAACGAACGTATATGTGAAGAAAGAGTAGAAGCAGAGTTGTCAGTTTGGCCTCAACCAAACTGAAGCAGGATATAAATAAATTAAACAATCTAGCAGATCAGTAATTTAACACGTAAAATTTATTCTCTAACACACGAATTCACAAATCATCTTAAGCTTGTTGGTTGTAAGTGACGCGTGTGTGGAGTGATTTTCTGAACAGATCCGTAATTCACGGATATAATTACGGAAATTAAATGTAGAAAATAATGACTCAAATAAAATCTAATTTAATTATTCAGATCTAGCAAATAAAATCGATTATGGTGCGATCTAATAAATTAACGAGAACTATATGTTAGATCTAATGAAACACAACTACTAGATATAGATCTAACAAAATATGCAACTAACGCATCTGATCCGACATAAACGATTGAGAAAATTAAAAATACGATTGCATAAATAAAGACAAACCGAGGCGAGTTATGAAACTCTTTCCTTAAGACAGATTGCTCGGTATGGTGCCCACGGTAGTAGCAATCGCCTCCCAAGATACAACGGCTTACGCCCTGGATTGAGAGGCACTTCAACAATCCAAGCTCCGCGAACTTACAACGTGCTCGACTTCTCTTCGACTCAAAAACCTAACTATATGCTCGACCCTTTTAGTAGTGGAAGACACAAGAGAAAATCGAATGCTTCAACCTTCATCCTTGGGGTTCTTTATATAGTGGAAAGGAGGAGTCAATGCTTGAATGTGATTGGCGTAACACATCACCAATCTTTTCCTTGAAAAGAAATAGGGCGAAAATTTTTAAAAATTGCCAAAATATTTCCACAATTCGATTGGTCGGATGACGTGTCTTCGAATTCGATTGGTCCGATGATTTAACCACTCGACTTTTCCTCAAGAAAAGTTATGTGGCGAAAATAATTATGCAATTCGAAATTAATTTAATTAAATTAATTCGAACCGACTTAATTAATCGTAATTCGTTTCCATATTATTATTCGAACCTTCCAATGATCTCACGATTAACTAATTAATTTTTCGGTTAATTTCAAAGGAAATTTTGTCCAAAAATTTAATAGTAACACCCGACCGAACCGAGCCGAACCGGCCGGACGGACGGACGGGCGCGGCGTATGCAGCGCGTGTGGAAATATCTAAGTCCTCCTCCTCGCACAAAAGTGCCTTGCCCCTTGGGGCACATTTATAAGAGCACACACTAGCCCTTATATATGGAGCTCAAGTCTCCCATCTTTCCAATGTGGGATATTGAGTTGAGGTACTCCTTCAACTCTTATCTCCAACACATTTTCAACCAACTTTAGGCATTAATTTCTCATTCACCCGATATCCGAATCAAGTGATTTCAAAGCCAAACATTATCTACTCCGTGAGTAGAATATTTAGACGTAATAAGCTCCCGGTGAATCTCACCGGAGCGTATCCGAAATTCGCGCTAAAGTTGACCATTTTTACCCCATTTCATGGGATATCTCCAACAGTGGCTGTAATGCAGTAGCTATAATAAGTAGTGCGAGATGTTTTTCTTTTTTTGCTTATTGTTTTTTTATTGTTTTTTGTTGGGAAAAAAGCGGGTATGGGCCGGGTCAATTGACCAAATGCGGGTCAATTGGCAGTTTTTTCTCGTATATATAAATATAGATATAATTCATATTAGCTCGGTATTCAAACCTTAAATTATATCCCTCCTATCACATTCAAACCTTCAGATATTTACAGTACACGTTCAGAAGTTAGGTGTTACGTTACTGTTACTATTACGCACAAGTCTCTCTAGGATAAACCACTTGGATAGTGAATGGAAACAGTTTAAAAATTTTGCTTCAATTTCAAAGGCTTGCGTGAGTGTGAAATGAACACTATCTCGCATCAGTAAAAGCATGCTATAACTATCTAACAGAAGTCACAGACAATCATCGTCAGGAAACTACAACGAGCGAGCCTTTGGTTTCAATCACATGTTCATGATTTACATTTGTCAGTTGCCTCAAAAAAAAATTAAATTTTTCAATAAATTCACATTTACTTATTTTTCAGAAAATATAACATGATAACCCCCGATGTAGACACCCCCCCTCCCCCCCACTTAAATCACATTATGTCCTTAGAATATGCAAATAAGAGAAAAGAATACTTAGCTGGTCCCAAAGTGTTTGTCGGGCTATAGGTTGGAAGGGGTCAGGCCGTAGCATGGATGAATCGCTGCGACTCGTATCATGAACAGACAACACTAAAAGTGATAACTGGCAAAAACCGCCAACAAAAGATTCGCAACACTTGACATAGCATATAATCTCGGGGTACAAAGGGTATATGAGTAAACATGTATGCACACAGAAATAGGCAAATAAAGCATTCAACAAATAGTCCAAGGATAACCACCACACATGTAACCAAGGTATTATTCCTAAAACAAAACTACAAGACTTAGAAAAACAAATCTACTTACAAGGCTAGGTTGCCTCCTAGTAGCGTTTGTTTTATGTCATTAGCTTGACATGGTCCGCAAAGTCAACCCGGGTCGGGCCACTTTGGTTTACTTCCTGCCACTTCGTCATCAGAATCTGCATGATGAATAGCGGTGTGGCCACAAAAACAAGTCAAATGCGCGACTAAGTTATGGAACTTAGCCTTCCGCATAAAGATTGACTTTCTTCCTCTTCTTGCCTCTTCTCGATTTGCCTAGGTGTCTGCGGCGACAGCTGAGTCTTGTCGGAAGAGTCCTCACAGGTAGGGGTAAAAATGTCATCATCCGAACCAAAGAAGTCGGATGGAATCTCATCACAAGTCAAGATCTCTCACCGTTTCAATCCCCTTTTGAAAATACATGACCTCAGGCTTTTCTTTTGGTTGCCCAAATTACTTTTTCAGCCTTTGACCATTTACCTTGAACGTTTGACCGCCATACCCTTTTAACTCAATTGCTCCACTCGGGTTGACATCGAGGATTTCAAAGGGTCCAGACCATCTGGATTTAAGCTTACCAGGAAACAAATGTAACCTGGTATTATACATCAGAGCCATATCACCTACTTTGAATTCCCGATTTTTTATTTTTGCATCGTGAAGCGCTTTGGTTCTTTCCTTGCTTATCCTGGAATTCTTGTAAGCTTGGAGTCTAAATTCATCGAGCTCGTTCAATTGCAAAAGCCTCTTTTCCCCACAGAGTTGGCTATCGAAATTCAAAAATTTAATAGCCCAGTAAGCTCTGTGTTCAAGCTCGACTAGTAAGTGGCAAGATTTTCCATATACCATTTGAAAGGGAGACGTACCCATGGGTGTCTTGTAAGCAGTGCGGTAAGCCAATAGTGCGTCATCCAAATTTAGACTCCAATTAGTTCTATTCGCGTTCACTGTTTTTTCCAAGATTCTTTTAATACTCCGGTTGCTGACTTCAACTTGACCACTTGTTTGGGGATGGTATGGTGTACCGATTTTATGTTTGACACCATATTTTTCAAGAATCTTATCAAGTGGTGCGTTTCAAAAGTGAGTGCCTTCATCGATAAGTGCTCGGGACGTTTAAAACTGGTGAAGATATTCTTTTGCAAGAATTTCTTCACGACTTTATGATCGTTGGTCTGAGTGGCAATTGCCTCCACCCATTTGGATACGTAGTCTACACAAACAAGAATGTATTTATTAGAGCATGACGATGGAAATGGTCCCATAAAGTCGATGCCCCATACATCAAAGACTTCGCACTCCAGAATGGGCTTAAGTGGCATGTCCATTCTGTTACTCTGCCTCCCAATCCACTGGCATCTGTCGCAACCTTTGCAAAAGGCTTCGGCATCCTTAAAGAGCGTGGGCCAGTAGAAACCGGCTAGGAGGATTTTTGCAACGGTTTTAGGTGCTCCGTAGTGACCACTAGTGGGACCACTGTGGCATTCTTCCAAAATACTCCATTGTTCGTGCTCCGGAACACATCGTCTCAAAGAACCCATCTTTACTGGACTTTGAAGCAGATAGGGATCCTCCCAAACGAGATATTTCAGGTCCGTGAAGAATTTCTTTTTCTCCTGATACGTCATTTCTTGTAAGTGACCACCGGCTAGATAGTTGACGTAATCAAGATACCAGGCCTCGACGACTTCCACCTTCAAAGAATCGTTTCAGTAGGAAAATCGATCCCTATTTCCTTCGGACTTTCGCTTTCCTCATTTACTAGTTGAGATAAATGATTAGCCACAACGTTATCGCTACCTTTTTTATCTTTTATCTCCAGGTCGAATTCTTGTAAAATAAGAATCCACACGAGTAATCTCGGTTTCAGATCTGTCTTATCCATAAGATAACGTAAAGGTCGCATGGTCACCCACACCACCACTTTGGACCCTAAAAGATAACTTCGAATTTGTCAATAGCAAAACGATCGCCAAGAATTCCTTCTCGGTGGTGGCGTAATTGCATTGATTTGGGTTCAAAGTGCGGCTAGCATAGTAAATGGGTCTGAACTTCTTATCGATCCTCTGTCCTAAAACTGCTCCCACTGCATAGTTGGAAGCATCGCACATCAACTCAAAGGGCTTAGTCCAGTCAGGTGCGATTAGGATAGGGGCGCTAATGAGCTTATCCTTCAGGCAATTAAACGCTTTAATGCACTTCTCATCAAACGAGAAGTCCACATCGTCCTTAAGAAGGTTAGATAAAGGTTTGGCGATTTTAGAAAAGTCTTGAATGAATCGCCTGTAGAAACCAACATGGCCAGGAAAACCTCGTACCTCCTTAACAGTCTTAGGGTACGACATCTTTTCAATGGCTTCTACCTTAGTCTTATCTACCTGAATTCCATTGCTAGACACCTTGTGTCCAAGGAAAATTCCCTCATCAACTAGAAAATGGCACTTTTCCCAATTTAAAACTAGGTTCTTCTCAATGCATCGTTGAAGTACCATATCTAGGTTTTCCAGAATCTCTTCAAAACTGTCGCCATAGACTGAGAAGTCATCCATGAAGACTTCCATACACTTCTCTACAAGTCCATAAAAAATAGCCAGCATACATCGTTGAAATGTAGCTGGTGCATTTACACAAACCGAAAGGCATTCTGCGGAACGCAAAAGTGCCTGATGGACAGGTAAAAGTTGTCTTCTCTTGGTCATTAGGTTACGATGGCTATCTGGAAATAACCATAATATCCGTCGAGGAAACAATAAAACCTATGACTGCTCAGTCTTTCTAGAAGTTGGTCAATGAAGGGTAAGGGGAAATGATCCTTAGCGGTGACTTCATTTAACCTGCGATTATCAATGCAAGGCGTAAGGCAACTTCCTCCCCCTTTTCATTCTTTTCCACAGTAATGCCTCCCTTCTTTGGCACAACTTGAGTAGGGCTGACCCACGCACTATCGGCGATGGCATAGATAATACCCATATCTAACCACTTTATTATCTCCTTCTTGACAACCTCTCTGATGTGCGGATTCAAACCTTCGCCGAGGTCGTCTAACCTTTTTCCCCTCCTCCGTTCGGATTTTATGCATGCAAATGTCGGGCCGACACTCGGATATCACCCACTTGCCATCCGAACGCAAGGATGTTTTTCACAAGCACTTTTCTCAGTAGTGCTTCTTGCTCGGCTTTCAAGTTTAGAAGAGATGATTAAAGGTAGTTTATCATCATCCTTAAGAAAAATATACTTAAGGTGTTGAGGGAGAGGTTTAAGCTCCAAATCAGTGGGTGGTTTCTCAATACTAGATTTGAGAGGACCACCGTTTTCCTCAGTGGTCAAATGAGCTTGAAGGGTTGGTGAAAAACAACTCATCTTCCCGAGGTGTAACCCCGTAAAGATAATCGATTAGATCATCCCAGGGATTTTTCGTCAACACCCGCTTTCTTTTCATGGTCAATCATTCTTCTTAACTCTTCTTCTTCTAGCTCAGACTAGCTTTTCCCAATCGCCGATTTCCCGGTGGGTAGTCTCTCTCCAAAATCGACTTCGTCCCAACTACCCATCAGGACTTCTTCTTGAACAGGATCAAAATCTGCCTGCTGCAGCTCTTTGAAATCATCCTCGTTCATCATTGTGAAGTTCCATGTCTTCTGTTCACTGGCAGGCTCAGGCTGAGCAAGTTGTGGAGATAACTTGTCAGTGACTACGGCCTGCGATGAACCGACGATGGCTCTGATCCTCTCTTTCTTTATGATTTATAGCATTGAAAGCACATATCTCCATTGGCTCTTCTTGATTCGTGGTGGTCATCTTCTTCATCATCATAAATCGCTTCGATG
This sequence comes from Gentiana macrophylla, assembly GCA_026214975.1. Classification (NCBI taxonomy): domain Eukaryota; kingdom Viridiplantae; phylum Streptophyta; class Magnoliopsida; order Gentianales; family Gentianaceae; genus Gentiana; species Gentiana macrophylla. Next base: position 91,118,592 of record CM047814.1, read on the forward strand.
AACGAGATCTCTTCTACTAGGGTTTCTCGCTTTTCCCTCGCGTAAAGGTGATAGATGTATCATCGAATCTCATTGTGACGACCTTGTAAAAATCAATAAGGCATGGCCGAGGCATCCAAAAAGGATCGGCCTAGAATTAAGGGCATTTCTTTATCAGGTGGGCAATCCAAAATAACCCGATCGGTTGGAAAAGCTAAGTGTTTAACATAAACAAGAACATTGTTAACACAACCGGCTGCTGTTCGGCTAGATCGGTCCACCATTTGAAGAGAAATTGGGCGTTCCCTCATCCTTTTATCTAAACCGAGCTTTATAAAAATGTTTAATGGCATCACGTTTACAGAAGCCCCTGAATCACATAAGATGTTATGGAACATGCAACCTTCAATCTCACAGGAGATTGAAAGTCGTCCGGGGTCACCTCGCTTTGTTGGAATTTTCAGTGAAACCATTGAACATTCTTCTTTCAAAACCTCATCTGCCATCCCCTTGAGCTTCTTCTTACTCCCACAAGCTTCTTTGATATACTTAAAGCACTTAGGCATTTCAGTCAATACCTCTGCCAGAGGTATACTTACTTTTGTGTCTCTAAGTATTTTTCTAATTGCCTCGTACTGTTTGTCATTACCAAGGACACTTTCTTTTTTCCTTGGCGGATAAGGAAGGTTTTTCTTTTCTTTGCTCAAAGTATCATTGTTCACGGTTTGATTCTTTATAGCTTCATCTTCCTTATCTTTCCACCTAACAAACTTTCCATCCTTCTTTTTCGCGTGTGGGTTCAAACCCCACGATCCTTCCTCACGCCTACTACATAATTAATTTCATCATCCGAAGAACCCTTGTCATTCATCTCATCCTCACTCTCGCTTTCTTGGTTTTGAATTCGATTTCCCCTCCTGGACTCATGGCGTCGGGAGGGGTTACTCGCTTTCCGAGCCTTTTCGCTCCAACTTTCTTCCCGCTTTCAGAGTAACTTCATTCACTTCATCATCTCCATAGTTCCATCGAGTAGTGATGTCGGTGCAAGCATTGACATCCCTTTTGGATTTCTTTCGGTGTAGCTTGGAAGTTTACCGTGAGGTCGACTCGCTTGTTGGTCTGCCATTTGGCCAACTTGTCTTTCAATGGTCTTGACACTGGTGGCCAGAGTTTTCACCATGTCAACTAATTCATCAAATTTCTTTTGAGAGACATAAGTGGTTTGTTGGTTTTGATTTTGATTCCAACCACTTTGGGTTCTTTGAAAATTCGAATTGAAAGATTGATTTGCACTCCTAGGAAGTGATCTTGTTGGTGCATTCTTTTGATTAAAGTTACGTTGAAACTCGGAATAATTCCGGTTTTGGTTGAAGTTTTGTTGACCAGAATTTTGATTAAAATTTTGAAAGTTTTGATTCTGGTTTTCCATTAAATTCACTTCTTCTCCCATTTCACTGCCGGCCTGCATTCTGAAGAAATTCATATCTGCTTGCCCTCTTTGCTGCTTCTTTTGTAAGTTAGCTATTTCTTTGGTTTAACATCTCCACTTGAGCAACTAACATCTTCGTTTCGTAACTGCTCGCCGCAGCAGATTTCCCTTGTCCTCACTAACATGGGTCTTCCTTGAAGTTGACCACATGTTATTTTTCGCAATGGTCTCTGCTACCCTATAGGCAGCATCGTCCCCTCCTCCTAGAAAAGATCCATGAGCAGTAGAATCGAGGTAATCTCTATTGGGTTGAGAGACACCCCGGTAGAATAGTTCTAAAAGCTCATGACGGTTGTACCCATGATTAGGGCACTTTCTCATTAACAGGTTTAACCTTTCCCAGGCCTTTCCCACACTTTCATCATCCAATTTATTAAAAGTGCCGATTTCTCTTTTCCGGTCCATGATTGTCCCAGGTGAAACGAATTTTAGAGCAAAGGCTCTTTTGACATCGGCCCAAGTATGAAGGGAGTGATGGGGTAAAGACTTGAACCAACAGTTTGCTTCACCTTTTAAAGAGAACGGGAAAAGTTTCAATTTAACGACCTCGGAAGGAACACCAGGGTAATGACCTGCTTCACAAATTTGAACAAACGTCGACAAGAAGTCATGCAGACCTTCTTGAGCAGTACCATGGAATGAACTATTTTGAACCAACCCGACTACTCCATTCTTTAGATCGAAATTCATTCCTCCCATCGCCGGAGGCCGAATTGGTCTATGCCCCTCCAAGAAATCCTGATCAAGATACGGAGCGTAAGGGTCTTGCTCAACGGTTGCTGGGGTTGTTCTTTGTTGGATATTTTGATTCACCGGAATCGATAATTTCGATGTTGGTTCGGTTGAACTTGTTGGTTCATCCAGGCTTGCTGATTTTGTTGATTCTGCAGCATTTGAATTAGGAGTATATTCAATTGAGCTTGCGGATCCATACCGAAAGGATTTTGGTTATTGTTATTATTCCCTTGGTCGTCCGGGTTGGAATTGCTAGAGGATTCGTCGCTCATATTGTCAGAACCTTGAAATAATCTTCTTTTGACAATGTCCCACTCGGGTTCAAAGCAGTATAACAAAGGTCCTTTTTTGCTCCTGGTTTGCATAAACCAAGAGAGCAGAACAGAAAAGTCACCACTGACAATAGGTCAGGTTGACGAGAGATTTTACACTAACCGAGGTTTTTTTTTATAATATTTAGAAAATATATAGAAACAGAAACAAGAAAAGAAACCTACCTATGAAAAATTTAAAACAGAAAAAAAAAACACTAAGACGGTGAAAAAAACGTGTTGAAATCTTCTAGGGCCAAAATGGAAGGTAAAACAGCAGATTTTGACCTTGAGCCGAAAGTTATGGCCAAAACTTTCCGAATTGGGGTCCTGCGCGCCAAACGGACACTCGAGCCGAAAGTTATGGCCAAAACTATCGCGTGCTATAGCGATCCCTTTTACACTGACATAGAAAACTGCACTACGAAGAATCCGACAACCGTTACCGATTCCCCGGCAACGGCGCCAAAAACTTGTTCAGTAAGTTTTAAATTTATTATTTTACCGGAACACCCCAAGTGCAAGGCACATTGTAGTGGGTATTACCGGGTCGCCCAAGGAACCGAATGATGTCGGAAACAAAAATACGATTAACGCACGGTGAATTGTCACGATAAATCTAATTAAAATAATAAAGTTCCTACAAATTCTATGGTCCTAAATAATTTATATTAAACTAATAAAACAAAAGAGATCAAATTAACACTAAAGGAAATAAAAATTGAAAAACAACAAATTAAACCTAAATAAGCTATTGAATCTAAAATCCAAATTGCTATGAAAAATTACTGACTTTCTTCTTAATGTAACGAGACAGTAGGGCAACAAGGATTCTACCAAACAACCACCACCCAACCAGTTTGTGAGATGAATCAAATTTCTTGGTGTGATCTAACTTAAATCCAATCAAATTTCTTTAATCAAATTTATTTGGTTTCTGTTTTCTTTCTCAAGTAAAACAAAATTGACAATGGAAGAACATGATCATGAGTTCGTTTCCGAATCTCCTACCCAATTAACAATAAACTAATCTCTCGGAATATCATTAATCAGATCGAATGAAGGGTTCTATGTAAATTTAATTCTCATCAAATTCAAAACAACAATCGTTTCATCGATTTTTCAATCTAACAAAACATACATTCAAACAATTCAAAACATTCGATAAAGAAAAATAAATTCAAACTCACTAATAATGTTTACAGAAAATCTCCTGGTTGTGGTGATGTTGTAATGGCTTCATCCCGTTGTCCTACTGCGAATTGCTTAGCCTTTAATCATCTTCGATCTCCAAAAGAAAATTGAAAGAAAGAAACTCATGTTTTTGTGTGATGCGGTGCGGTCGCAGTAGGGTACGCGGTCTTTGTGTAATGATGTGTTGTCATTAGGGTTGAGAATACACTGCTATATATAGGGTAATAAATCGGCTATGCTTATGTCGGCCTCCGGACGCACGTTCAAAGTGCTGGACGCCCGTCCAGGGTACGTAAATTGTTTGAGTCGGGCCGAGTCTTGAGTGGACGCACGTCCTATGCAAAATTGGACGCCAGTTCAGCAAAAAACTTCCATATCTTGATCTGATTTCCTCCAGTGGACGCTAGTCCAATATTCCAGACGTTCGTCCAGGTAAAAACGTAACTTCCTGAATCGAGATCTTCTCTTGGACGCTCGTCCTCCTCTTTGAACGCCTGTCTAATGGACGGAGCAAACAGACGCTCGTTCAGTACTCCATATCTTCAGTCCAAGTCAACTTGCATCCTTCTTCTTCCACTTAATCTCCCAAGTGAACATCTTTTTAGCTCATATAATGCCGTGCAAATGTACCTACTACACGATAGAAACATGCAAACTGTAGAAACATATATATAGATGGAAAATCATCGATAAAAACACGTAATAAGCTCGAGTTTGCTAGTAAATTGTTTCCATACCCATTCTTTCAATATTTCACTTAAACTCATACTTTTCTATAAAAAGTAATAAAATACGAAGAATATTGTTACGGAATAAAGCGATAAAAAACCATAAAAATCACCGTTAACATCCACATTATCACCAAACAAACACCCTGATCAAATATGTGTCGAATACGTAACATCAAAATTGTAAGCTGATGTCGAGATCCCCACTGTTGGTCCCTTGAAAAGGCTTTGGTTAAGTTTAGAGGGGGGGGGGGTGAATAAACTTAACACTTAAAACTTTTGGAGTTAACAAACTCAAGAACTTCACCACTCACGATACTTGAAGAGTCTGGCCGATACTCAGAGTCTGGCCGATCGTGAGTTTTCTTGAATTTGTGCAAATGGAAATATATCAAAAATTAAGCCTTATTACTTGTTGTTAAATATGATACCAATTATTAGATACTCAGTAGTGTTTGTGTGCGATTTTAGTTGCTAGGTTCAGTAGATTGATGTGTTAGATAAACTAAGTGCAGAATATAAATGCAGAAAGTAAGTAGGCCGATTTTATAGTGGATCCAGGTGGTGTAATCCTGTCAGTCCACTCTTCTCCTGTAATGTTGGAGGTAATTCACTAGAGATCTTTGATGTAGCTGTTACAAAAACCCATAAGTTGCTTGTCCTTCACCAATAACTATGGCTTCACAAACTGCACACTTGGAACTGGTAGGATTGCTGCTCCAAAGTCTTCCACTAGTCCTTGAAGGGTAGGATTGCCCCTTCACCAGCTCCACCACAAACAACAGTCTTTCACACCCAAAGATGCTTCACTGTCTTCAGTAGATTTCTTGTAAAAGAAAGATTGAATCAAGTAAGTGATTCAACTTTCAGCAGCTTGATCAGGATGATATGATCAACAGCTTGATGTCTTCAAGTGTGTAAACTTGATGTAGCTTGAATGCAGATTACACTTGAAGATATTCTCTGGATCAGCAGCTTTATGCACAGTAGGGTCAGCAGGGTGTTTTTCTTGATTAGAAATTGAAGCTCAGGATTATCGGTATTTTTCTCTTAATATTCATCAATTGTATCTGAATTAGGAGCCCTCTATTTATAGGTAGGAATCCTTGTGACTTATGTTTGAAATTCAAACATAGCCGTTTCAGATTTGTCTCCATCTTGACTGCGCTCGATTGTTCCTAGGGATCGACTTCGTCGATTCCTTTTTGACAGTTTGCAGTCTGTCCACCCTTTGACTTGTAACCATTGGATAAAGGTCTGAATCTTTCCAACGTCTATTTGATCTTAACCATTGATTTGTTTGATAAAATCAGAGGTTGTTAGCTGTCCCTTTCTTGTAATCTTACAATGTAGCCTTTGATTAACTCGAAATATGTGTCCAGCAGGTTCCTGAGAACATAAGTATGCTGATATACACATCAGTAAGCTTATCCTTATTTTGCTGTGTTTAAAAACACTTCAGCTCACTGTCTTTTATCTAACTATTATTTATGAAGTTAGATTACACCTTTTTGCATATAACTAAGTTCCAATCACCACTTAAGTTGTGGAACTTAGACCTTGTACATAAGGTATATGTAATCAGTTTAGGTCATCACAGACTTCCCTAAATTCTGATTCCATATCCTTGACTTTAATTACTAAGTTTGATCCCTTTGCCTTCAATTCATCGAATTTGAGCCTCGGCCTTTGAGTTTTCAAAGAGTTCTCGACAAGTCTACTCGACTACTACTCCCATCGATCTAGACTAGTCTCACGATGTAAGTCGGTGACCTTTTACAAAGGCTTGTTTGATCAAACCTATACAAAATCAAACTCTAATAAAACTATACATTTGATCTAGACATCTTTTTGCCTTTGCTCTATTACAGCTAGTCTGGCACTCATCACTAAAACTTAAAAATAAGTCTAACAATTTCCCCCTTTTTGGTGATGATGCCAATACCTTCCTAACAGCAAAGCAAAAAGATTAAGAACAAAAACAGAAAAAATGTAGTGATATCTCATTATAAACAGTTGTTCAAAAGTATTATAGTCTAGAATCAGCAAATGATAAAACAGATAAAGTGTGTTGATCTACTGTCTTCTTTCTCTTTCTTCTCTTGCTTTCTCCACTTGTTCTTGGTAGGCTCTTATCTCTCTGAGCATATCTCTCATCCATTCATTCTCAATCAGAGAGAAATCAATATGAGGATTCACTTTTTTCCACCAATGCCATGCTTCAGGTAGAGTAAGGTTGATCTGATGTACTCTAAAGCCTAAACGCATGTATACTTCCTTGAATTCATTAAGTGACTCCTTTGCATTTGTAGTAGGTAAACTTCTTCCACCTCTACCACCTTTTCCACCTCTGTGTGTGGGCCTCATGGCTTTAACCCTTGCTTCCCAGAACTTTAAGCTCAAAAAGGAGTTTAAACCTTCATGAAAGCCTTTGTCATGATAGGGTCTCCTCTTATTATAGTAAACCCTTTTATATTATTTGAGAAGATCATCAGTAAGTGGAAGTCTGTTAGGTGCAGGCTCCCTAAAAGCATTAGTGTCCTCTTCCCATCTTTTCTTAGCAAAGATTCGCACCTCTTTGCTACTCTTTGTTTGGCTCTCTTCCCCCTTATTGACATCATCAACAAACCGGGACAGCAGGCCATGTACACTCTCCTATGTGAGCACTAGGTTGTTCAGTTGACCCTCCATAATTTCAATCCTAGTGTCAACATTTCTGATATTTCCTTGCAAAGTTTGCTCCAGTAGAGTTATCCTCTCAGTGATTTTAGGATCAAGTACAAAGAGTTGCGGTGTTCCAAACAAATTCACCCACAAGAGCTTTGGTGTCTCAAAGCAAGCTTGTCAAGTTTTCGATGAATGGATGCAAATTGTTCTTTCAGAAACTTGTCCTTCAGTGTATTTCCTTGCTTAATTCCCTTCACATCTTGAGCAAGGTCAGCAAGAGCATACTGAGTGGAGGTTATATTTGAAGCAACAGTTTCAGTGGTTCTTCCTCTATTCTCCACTAAGTTCATTAAATCTTCAAATCTCTGCTCTTGCCTATCAAGTTGAGATCTTAAATTTGCAATGTCATTTCTGACAGTCCTCAACTTATTCAAAACATGTGCTGGTACCCCACCAGCAATTCCTCCATCAATTCCATCAGCAGGCTCTTCTACATTGTATTGTTGCCTCTGTCTGCTGATAACCATGGCATAGCTCATATCCCTTCAAGCAGGGTTAGGTCCTTGGAATTCCTCAAGAATGGGATCAATAGCAGGCTCTTCAAAAATTGGTACAAATTCCTGTTGGGGTTCATTATTAATAGGTTCTTCCTCAGGCATTTGAAACTGTTCATCACTGTAGTCATAGTCCACCAGCTGCTCCTCCTCATCAATAATAGCAATCTGCTGACCATCTTTCCCTATAGTGGTCTTGTCTCCAATAGGCTCCACTACAACAGCCTGTTCAACAACAACAGCAGGGGTTTCCTCCAAACCCAAAGATAGTTCCAACCTTTGTCCAGGAGCTGTTTGAGACTCAGCAACCTGTACCTCCTGTTCCAACCTTTGTCCAGGTGCTGTTTGTACCTAAGCAACCTGTACCACCTATGCCACAACAACTTGTTGACGTGGCCTTTTCTAGTGCTAATACGATCCTTAACCCAGAGTGTATCGGGTCAAAATCAGTAGTGCTAGTATCTTTGAGTCGAGTGTCGAATCCTCGGGAAACTTGGTAATTCTTCTAAGTGTGGTTAAACACCAAAGAGTCATTATTAACTCAATCTAAACCGTAATTTTATAACACAGATCACTACTATTCTACTTAACATAAAATAAATGCGTAATTTAAATGTTATTCTAATATAATATATATAGATATATAAATATATATAGATGTACATAGATTGCAAAATATATATATAGATATAAATATATAGATACCAATATATAGTTTAGACAGATAAGTTTATAGAACTAGCCAAAGTTTATATAATTGATTTATACGATCTTTTCAGTAAACGGAATGCGCTCGATCTTTCCTTATATATTAGGTCCAAATGAGTAAATGAAACGGTGCACTCCTGAGGTTAACAATTCCTCCTCACACGAGCGTATGAAATTGTCATATGTCATTGTCATCGATTCAATCTCCACAATCGCCCATGCTCTCGATTAGTCTCGAACAGTACCGAGTATAAATCTACCCCGGATAAAATAGGTTATTCTGTTTGTCAGACGGCCGATGTTATTCAAAAGGCTCCGGTTGTCAGGCGGATCGATATAACTTTCCGGTGTTAGTTTCAATTAAACCGTTGATTTTAACATTATTATGTTTTCGAGCACAATTTTAATAAGATCCATCTTTCCCAAGACAAATCTGCCCCCGGGTAGGAAATAGGATTCCGTAGTCACGCTTTCGCACGGCCAATTTTACCCTCCGGTTTTTCTATCTTTTATCTCATATCCTAACTTCTCTGGTCAGTTCATCGTTAGGTTATATGGTGCGATTCATCTTGGTTAATTACGTCAATCCGAATATTATCAATACGTTACAGAATAGAAAAAGATTCACTTAACTCAATTTTAGTCAATTTTAATTAGACAGCATTCCTTTACCGAAAAGATCGAAATAAAACGATTACATAACTTTGGCTAGTTATTAGATTTAGCCTAAAAACATTATAACAATGAAAAAGATAAAAACAAACATAACAAACATAAATACTTAAGAAATTTTACCCGATTACAATCTTCTTGATTCGTGAGGTTGTATTCTTCCGAACATTACAACGACTTCAACAACACTGATCTTCTGATAATTTCTCGAGCATTACAATGATACTATTATTTATGGATTAAGGCCTATATACATACATACTACTACTAATTAAAAGAGGTTAAGAAAATATATTGGTACCCCCTGCATGCTGTATGAACTGCCCCTTTTATAGGCAGGTTTTCCAGGGCCGGATCGATCCGGGGTGATGCCGGATCGATCCAGGAATAAAAAATCTTATCCCCTGGATTATTCTCTGCAGGACCACATGTTTGATAATCATTATGTTTCCTCGGTTCGATCCGAGGTTAATCCGGATTGATCCGGGTAGCTTTTTATTCCATAACTTGATCTGAAACTTGATAAAATCATAACTTGAGCTCTGGATCTCCGAATGTCATAATTCAAGAAGAGTTGGAAAGCTCTTGAAAAGATCTATAATTTCCATGAAGGACTCTTCTTCAGAAAATGCCTTTTTGATGGGCCATTTGTTCGTCGAAAGTATAATTCGATAATGGTATCACGAACCATTGATCCACTTGAACTTTAAATCTCGTGGCACTTCCTTACTTCCTTCAAAATATATGATTTTACTTCAAAAAGTGTCGTCACTCGGGGTCTTGGTTTACCTACAAATCTGCAAATAAGATACCAAAAATACCCACGTAAATCTGACACGACACTCCGGTTATTGAACCGGTATAAAATTTATACTTTTTATTACTTTTACTAGATTTTTATAGTATTTAGATTTATTCATAACTATTAATATTTCATAAGATTATCGTTATAATTTCTTATATTTTATATAAAAAGAGTTGATAAAGTTTATAAAATATCGTAATTTTTATCATATAAATGTTATACATCAACTACTCCCCACTTAGCTCTTTGATCGTCCTCGAGCAAAATAAGCGGTAATATATAAAAATGATATAATTGGTAGATTAAATCTCAAGTTAGTAAAATATCATTTCAATATTATAAATATACTAATTATATCCTTCTTAGAAATTAACAAGATAAATAGTGTATATAACTTAGATAAATTATTTATCAAATATTATTCAAATGAAATTTCACATAAATTACTCAATAAATATAATTAAAATTCTAGAATTATTCTCCTATCTCAACTTGTATGAAATATTTGGAATCAATGACTAAGTCAAGTAGTTGACAAAATGGCTTATACGTTTTAGACTCAGGGTATTGGTTTAATCGAAAGGATAGAAAAGAAAATCAAAAGAAAAAAGCAAGTAAATGCATTTTTACACCTTCATAATTTTGATCAAAAATACCTCGATTAATAACATTCGATATTATTTCACCTTTTTTTCCAGATTTTCTCTTTTTTTTAGATTTAAGAACTAAAAGCGTGCGTGTGTGTAGAAAATCAAACTTACAAGCATTGCTTCATCAAGATTGATCGGAGTACTACTCTTTCGATCGAAAATTACAAGTCAGATTTTCTTAAACTTGTAATCATTCTTGAGATCTTATGATTCGACTTTTCTTTTTTCCATTTTATACCTTCATTCCCAAAGAATAGGACATTTTGAGATAATACCCTAGTGGACTACTATCATCAGCAATCGGGAGCTTTTAAACCTCATAGTGATATAGGACATTTGAGATAATACCCCATCGCACTCAAATCATTGGTAGCTACTACCGATATTTTTATTTTTTAGTTGTCGATCAAAGATAAGGAAGATAATGGTATTTGATTAATTATGTGTAAATATGGTGCTTCGTTCTTAATTCTTTTATAGAATATTAACATATCCGAACTTATTACCAAAATCGACTATCTTGCAAGCGTCATGAGGTAAGATCAAATATACTAATACTTATCTAATTTTTTCAATCTCAGCATACACCATTCTTAGCTTTTGTGTCATCATCTCCTTTCATAAGTACGTACAAACTCGTGGGATTTTTAGGAAATGTAGACCAAAATAAGCTAAGGGTCGGTTATAATGGCTATTTCGAGTGAGGTCTTGATCACTCTAATCAAGGCTGAGGTAGGGACAAAAATTAGAAATTTATTTAGGTAGGCTATTTGGCTATAGTTTATATTTTTGTGGTGCCAAAAATCTTATAATTCCTAATCCGATTCCATATTCGTATTTCGTTTTGAAAAGAAAATTATTCTAACATATCATTATAGATATAAGTATATTCTCTAAATTTCATATGAAAATTACTTGATAATATTTATGTATAGTTACATATACTTAAAATCTTATAAAAATCTAAAACTGACATATATAATATAATTATAATATATCTAATTTACTTTACTTAATTAGAATCTATTCTTACCAATTTATATTATATTCATATTAATTATATATATCTAGTTATTTTGATTCAAGAAAAATTAAACTAAGTATTAAGCAATTAAGTATAAATTTATATGAGAAAGTTTTAATTTTTATTTACTAACATACCTCTACTCCCCACTTACGAAATGACATCGTCCCGATGTTCAGTGAGTAATAAAAAGTAGGTTCGAAAGAAAAAATTAAAATTTTATACGATTTTGATTTTTCTCAACATATTTTATTTTGATTAAAGAAAATGACATATATATAAACATTAAGAAAACTATTACAAACTTTAAAGAAAACTAATTAAAAAGCGATTAAACTGCTAACTTAATCGACTTCCAACTTAACAAACTTCCAACTGACATCCTATCAATTCAAACAACACATCAAACTGTAGACGAACATCCGGGAGTATCTACCGGAAGTAATCCCAACTGAGAATCACGAGATGGAAAGATCTCGTCAGTAGTAAACTCAGGCACTTGATTTAGTTGGACACGTAGTTGAGAGATAACCCAGGCAAACGGTAGTGGTCTTCCCCTATAAACCCACACTTAGAGTTTCTTTGAACATCAATATCCCCCAGTCAATGTATGCCCCCACAGTCAGTGCATACAATAGCAGCATCTCATCATCCGTAACCCCATAGAAATCTCTAGTTGGATAGATCCGGGAATTAATGAAGCGTTTCCACGCCCTCAGACGAGGGGGTAAAGCCAGAGTTGAAGAATCATAGTTATGATCAAACAGTGGAAACACATATTGAAAGGCTTCGGCAGTACGATTGACAACATTATAAGCATTTCCGAGTTCCCAAAGAAACTCGAAGTGTGGGTTTTGTTCAAAGGTACATGGTGGGATTTGAAAGATTTGATTTATGATGACTGGAGAAAAGGATATAACGATGCCCCTAACAGTAATGAGATGAGACGAGGCTGCTGTCGTTATATCAGTAAGGGATGCATAAAAATCTCTAACAATGGAAATGTTAATTCTACCTCTGGGAGTCCTAATCAGCTTTTTCCATCCGCAACCTCGGATTAGATTTCGTCCCCACTGATCGATTTTTTCTGTATTTAAGTCTTTCTCCCTCAGAATAGGAGAATGGACGAAATTGAGACGTCTCAGAACATCATTATGAAAACACGAGGCACGGCTTTCGGGAACCACACCATCAGGCGTATGTGGTTCGTAACTATTAACCAATGGAGAGGAGTGGTTAGACATTTTTTTATTTTTTTATTCAGATAAAGAAAAGCAGATGAAAGGAATGAGCAGTTTAGGAAAGCAGCTGCCTTTTCCATTTATAGGAAGGTAGCAATCATGCAAAAGTAGAAAAAAATCTACCTTTTTGGCGTTTTTATGCTTCCTGGATCGATCCTGGAAAGGGCCGGATCGATCCGGCCTCTCAACTAGCAATCTTGTCAGGTCGGTACACTCACCCCGGATCGATCCGGGGTTAGGTCGGATCGATCCGGAAACTCACTATTCACGGACAGAGTTGTTTTGGCTTAAAAAATGCCCAGATTTTTTTCTAGTTGATATGTTTTCTCCCTAACTTTGGTTCATTTTTATTATGTTATAACGATAAACTTTACTACACGGTGCGTAATAACATAAAATCAAACGAAAGTAAAATAAAATTCTACTAAAATAACATAAAATCGTAATGAAATAAAATCCTACTAAAATAAAATCAAAATAAACTAAAATTGTACGAAAATAAAATCGAAGTAACATAAAATCGTACAAAAAATAAATTGTTTTCAATGTCAATAATCATAAAATGGTTTAAATCAATCCTCCTCATCACTCATCTCGACGTGGCTCGAACTAGGCATGGCTTGAGAACTGGCCGGATCATAAGTCGATTCTTGGAATGGATCTTGAAAATGTGTCGACATCCGAACCGAGCTATCTAATCCCATCGAGCTCATCCTTGTCGTAACATCAGAAAAAGTGCTTCCCCATCCCGTCGTGGTATGGCTAAATTCTCCAAATCCTCCCCAACCAGATGTCGCAGCTGCCGTAGTACCTGTCGAAAAATCCCCTACACCACTAGTTTGAAATCCAAAAGAATGTGGCATTTGTTGGAAGTTTGAGCGAGGTGGCATCGGTGGAATAAAGTCGGGCAGGGTATACGGCTGGGATTGGCAATGCGGAATATCCATCTCGGCATAGGTAGGGTTCTGCAGTATATTCATTTGATATATACCTCGCATGCCTTGACGTAAATCTTCAGACCACTGCATATTCCTTTGCGCAAAAACAGCCATATTGGCATTGGCACGGTGAACATCATATGCCAAGGATTGAAACATGTCGTATGTGATGGTATTTGGAAGTTGAGTTTGAGTTTGACTAGATGATGGAGGAACAGTAGTGGATGGGAGTAGCCGAGAGTCGCTATGTTGTGGTCCATAAAATCTATTCTTCCCGCCGGCCTAAGTGGTAAACTAGACCTATAAGTGTGTCATCAACCATAATCAAATTATCATTTGGAAGCTCAGGGACACCTATCTGGCGACATAAGGAAGAAATAAAACAAGGAAAAGGCATGTGACTGCCTGGTTTGGAAGTTGAGACAAATTCCTTGGCCCTTTTATACATTACCTTGCCTACATCCACAGGTATATCATTAACCATAGCCCAACCAATACACAGATCCTCTATACCGAAAGATGTCAAATGACGAGAAGGGTAAAGAGTTGAACTGATAGAACGTTTAATAGCTCTCATATCCCGTATACATTTTCCATAGGAAAACCTGTTTTCATGCCAGACGGCTGTGGGATCTAACTCATTCTGGGCTAGCGAGACAATATAGTCAAAGTCTGCAGGCTCATCTAAATTCCACACCGTATAATAATCATCACTCTCTGGTATATCAGGGATACCATAAATAGCATTTATAACCTGAGGATTAAACGGCACTGTCCTGGTTCTTAGATTGACAGAAGTTAACTCACCATTCTCTGCTGCATTATGAGTTGCTACCAGAGAATAAAATTCAGCTAATAAGGTTGTGTTAACTTTACCTGCCCTCAAACTGGCTAACTCCAACCACTGTCGTTTTTCAAAAATTTCTTTCACCTCCCTTCCCAAGTCCTTGAAATCTAAGCCCCTCTCTACTGCAACTAAACACTGTCCAATTTTATTCTTTAAGGCATTTTTAGCAGCTCTGGACGCGGTTCTTTCAAAACTAACATTCAATTCTGCTTCTGTTAAAGGCCTAGTCTCTATGACCGGACTTTGGGTAGGGATATGCGGCTTACGTTTTTTAGTGGCTTTCGATGATTCGGCCATTCTACGATAGTGACACAATAACAAAACAACAACAAAACAAACAAAACAACACAAATGAGTAACAAAATAGTTTAAATTAAATAAAAAGTTGCTTAAAAAACGAAATTAACAAACTAAATGACTACAATGTTACCTTATAATGCTTAAAAGGTTGAAATTTGGCCGGAAAAGATGAAAATTTACCGGAATGAAAGTTGAAGCTTTCCCTTGAAAAATTCTCCAATTTAAATGAAAATTTGAAGAGAGGAGAGAAAAATGAGAAGAGTTTAAGAATTGGGGTAGTTTAATAGTAATGTTGTGTGATGATTTGAAGAAAAATTCGAATGGGGGAGAGGGGAGGGGAGGCTGTTTGAAGAAAAATGAAAGAAGAAGAAGAAGAAGGGACCCCGTTCCTTTTTTTAGGTTTTTTTTTGTCTCCGGATCGATCCGGGGTTACGTCGGATCGATCCGACCAAATTTTTCTTTCTCTTTTTTTTTTTTTTTAAATCCTTTAAAACTTAATAAAATTTTTATAAAACCTGCAAAATTTTTTAATTACAACCTTTTATAAAAAAATTATAAAACTTTTAATAATTTCATAAAGATCCTTTATATAAAATTTTCAAAAGTTATATAAAAATTTTATAAATATTATAAAACTTATAAGGGTCCTAATTCCATTATTTCTAAATCTTCCAGGGTTCTAACATAACTTTCTATCAACCTAACCTTAAGAAATGAGGCGTTCGAATTTTCTCTTTGATCTCCATCGGGATTTTCGGATTACCACCTAATCGTTCCCGTCTTAACAACATTCAAACACTCATCCTGAGATTTGGTTGTGCTTTCCCTGCATTTTCCATCATGCTCACTTTTTCCACAGATTCTGCATCTCATCAGAAACTTTGCCCTTCTCTTTATCGAACTTCTCGATTTTCCATTACATACTTCTTTCAATCTGATCTCTCTCAACAATTGCTTGTTTTTATCAAAAACTGAAGCTTCTATTTTAAACGCGACATCTTTATCCAAGCCTAATTTCAAAAGCAAAATAAAAACTCCGATTCTATCTAAAAAAGACATCCAGCTTCTTTTTACGTCTATCCGGTAAAAAAGATTTAAACTAGGTCAAACATATAAAACAGTAAAAGTAGAAGAAAGATAGATAGCACCGATATTGGTGATTTAGTTCCTCTGCTTTTCAATTTTTTTTTTTTTTTTGATTTTTCTGCTTTTTCAATTTGTTGGGGGATCTGTCAGTAGCATTACTTCTCCCTTCAGTGTGATTCTTTCTCCCTCCAAAAATAAATTTACTCTGTGGCCATTGGCTATAAAAGTCGTATTTCCATCAGCTTAGTTCAATGACTCAGATTTGTAAACCCTTGTTACTTTAAATGGACTCTGTCCATCTTGATTTAAGCTTACACCGAAATAACTTTAAACGTGAATTGTACAAGATCACTCGATCACCTACATGGAACTCACGACTATAGATTCTCTTATCGTGAAAAGATTTCGTGCGTTCCTTGTAGATTCGAGCGTTTTCATAAGAATCGAGACGAAATTCTTCTAGTTCTGTTAACTGAAGCAATCTATGATCACCGATAGCCTTAGGATCGAAATTCAAAAATCTAATAGCCCAGAAGGCTCGGTGTTCTAACTCAACTGGGAGATGACAAGACTTACCAAAGACTAACTTATAGGGAGAACAACCAATTGGTGTCTTAAAAGCTGTTCTGTAAGCCCATAATGCATCGTCTAATTTAACTGCCCAGTTTTTACGATTTGAGTCCACTGTCTTTTCTACAATTCTTTTGATTTCTGTATTAGACACCTCTACCTGACCACTGGTTTGCGGATGATAGGGCGTTCCTAACTTATGTGTTACACCATATTTTTCAACTATCTTGGTAAATGGTCTATTACAAAAGTGTGATCCTCTATCACTAATGATAGCCCTCGGAATGCCATATCTGGTAAATATATTCTTTTTAAGGAACCGTATGACAACTTTGGTATCATTAGTGGAAAGAGCTTCAGCTTCTACCCATTTTGAAACATAATCTACCATTACAAGAATAAATCTTTTTCCAAAAGATATAGGGAATGGTCCCATGAAATCTATACCCCAAACATCTAATAACTCATATTCTAAAATAGGTTGAATAGGCATTTCATGCTTTTTAGATACATTTCCCCATTTTTGACAAGACTCACAAGATTTAACATACTTATACGCATCTTTATATAGTGTAGGCCAATAAAAACCACATTGTAAAACTTTAAAAGCAGTTTTCCAACCTCCATGATGACCTCCTGCCTCACGATCATGACAAAATGACAAAACACTTAAAATTTCCTTATCAGGCACACATTTTCTGATTATCCCATCCGAACATTTACGGAAAAGGTCTGGTTCTTCCCTGTAATAAAATTTTAAGTCATAAAAGAACTTCTTTTTCTGCTGCCAAGTCCAATGAGACGGAATATAATCACAGGTTAAGTAATTAATGATATCTCCAAACCAAGGTAACATTTCCTTAGAAGGAATTCTATTCTTTAATAACTGCATGGTTGGAGGGGTATCTATTCTAAACAGTTGTTCATTAGGGAATGAATCTTGTATTTCAATTCCCCTTCCTTTATCATTTTCCATTCTACTTAGATGATCTGCTACTACATTCTCACTTCCTTTTTTATCTTTAATTTCAATATCAAATTCTTGAAGTAAGAGAATCCATCTAAGAAGACGTGGTTTAGCATCTTTCTTACTGAGTAAATACTTCAGGGCTTAATGGTCTGTATAAATTATTACCTTAGAACCAACAATATATGATCTAAACTTATCTAAGGCAAAAATTACAGCCAACAGTTCTTTCTCTGTAGTTGCATAATTAAGTTGAGTCATTTGCGTTTAGTGTGTGAGATGCATAGTAAATAGCTTTGAGAATTTTGTTATATCTTTGACCTAGAATCGCTCCTCCTACAAACTAAATCACTCGCATCACACATAATCTCAAACGCAAACCCAACTGTTCTACTAAGTTTGGTGCAAGAGTCAACCTCGCTTAGGGTCTCAACGCGCTTCCATACATTTACTATCAAAGTTAAAAGGTACTTCCTTTTCAAGTAAATGACTTAGAGGCTTTTCTATTTTTGAAAAATCGGCAATGAACCTTCTATAAAATCCTGCATGTCCGAGAAATCCTCTTAGGGTTCTTAAATTAAGCTGGTGGAGGTAATTTTTCAATTACTTCGACTTTAGCTTTATCAACTTCGATACCTTTTTCAGAGATTCGTGACCTAAAACAATTCCTTCCGATACCATTAAGTGGCATTTTTCCCGCTTTAGTACTAGATTGGTATCTTCACAAGCGTTAGACACTCGCTCTAAGTGTAACACACAAACATCAAATGAATCTCCGTAAACACTAAAGTCATCCATAAAATTTCTAAGAATTTCTCAACCATATCAAACAAATATAGCCATCATACACCTTTGAAACGTGGTGGTGCATTACATAAACCAAACGGCATTCTTTTATAAGCAAAAGTTCCATAAGGACAAGTGAAAGTAGTTTTTCTCTATCTCCTGCTTTGCAATGAATATCTCAGAATATCCCGAATAACCATCTAAGAAACAAGAATACTTATGTCCACTTAAACGCTCCAACATCCGAACTATGAATGGGAGTGGATGATGATCTTTCTTAGTATGATCATTTAGTTTTCTAAAATCAATGCACATTCGATATCCGTAATCTCTCTTGTCGGAATCCATTCATTCCTTTCATTCTCTTTCACTGTGAAACCTCCTTTCTTTGGTACCACTTGAGTTGGACTCACCCATTCACTATCCGATATGGGAAAAATTATCCCCATTTCTAATAGCTTAATGACCTATTTCTTAACAATTAATCGCAAATTTGGGTTGAGGCGGCGCTATGTTGAATACAAGGTTTAGCATCTTCCTTCGTAATTATCTTATGAACGCAAATCTCGTAGGCTAATACCTCGAATATCGGCAATCATCCATCCAAAAGCTTTCTTATGCTTTTTCAACATTCTAAGTAATTGATCTTCTTGTTGCTCGCTTAAATATGATGAAATAATAACCGTAATAGATTATTGGTTTCAAGAAAAGCATACTTTGATTTAAAGGTAGCGGTTTCAATTCCAGCATTCTTAGGTGGATCTTCCAGGTGATGGTTTAAGAACCGGTCCTTCTAGTTCTAATTCCAAATATTTATGCCATGATGGTTTAAAAGTAAAACTTCCTTTATCTAGAGAAATAATTATCTCTTTCATTTCGGTGTCTTTCTCATCTTCCTTATAGATAGACAGAGTTAAGCATTCTTCTAATCTGTCTTCAAAAGTTGGTAACCGATTATCATAGACGTAATGAATATCTTCTATAAAAGAACATGATTCCGTGATCTGTATGGATGGTTCATAGCTTTGAAAATATTGAAAGTAACTTCATCTTCATTGACTCTCGTGATTAACTCTCCTTTTCGACATCTATTAAAGTTCTTCCCTGTAGCTAAAACGGTCGACCTAAGATAAGTGGCGCTGAATATCCTTCTTCCATTTCCATAACTACAAAGTCCACTGGAAAATAGAACTTGTCTACTTTAACCAATACGCCCTCAATAATTCCTCTAGGATATTTAATTGATCTATCTCGCCATTTGCAGTAATCATTTCGATCTTCGTAAGATTTCTATACCTAGCTTTCTTATAATCCTCATAAGACATGAGGTTTATACTAGCTCCAAGATCACATAAGACCTTCTTAAATGTAAATCCTCCAATTTCACATGGAATGGTAAAACTTCCAGATCTTTTCGAGTTTAGGTGGTAACTTATGCCGCAAAAGCGCATGAACATTCTTCATTTAGGCATATATTCTCATATTCCTCTAATTTTTTCTTGTTTGACATAATATCTTTTAAACTTTCCATAAGCAGGCATACTAATTAGAGCTTCGATAATGTGGATATTAACATGAATATGACTTAAAAGTATCAAGGAAACGAGCATACTTACGATCGCTTTTAATCTTTTAATTTGATCTTTAGGTGGGTAAGGTAAAGATTCTAAATCTATAACCTTCGATCCCAAAGTCATTTTCTCTTTTCCTTTCTCCTTAAACTTTTGAGTATTACTCGATCGCCAAGTATCATGATCTTGAGTTTTTTCTTTTAAAACATTCCCTGAATCAATCTCTACTTCAGATTCCTTCAGTTCTTCTTGTTTTTCATCCTTGTTTTCATTATCTTCTATTCTAACATGTTCTTTGAATAAATTCCTTAAATCTTTATCCATGGGATCTTTCAAAATCCTAGGGATTTTTACCCATTTCTCATCTTCATTCTCAGGTTCCAAACTTCTATTCCTTTTCAAGAAATTCTCTATAATTTCTTCTTCCTCATCAGTGAATTCAATTTCATCTTTAGTTTCATCATTCTTTCCATCTAAATCATTTTCTACTTCATTATTCCCGAAGTTTTCTACTCCATTACTACCACAGAGTTTTCTACTTCTTATAACTACAACATTTACCTCTCTTGGATTTCTTTCAGTGTTACTTGGTAATCCTCCAGGAGGTCTACTGTTATTACGTTCACCTTCCCTACTCAAATGATCTTCCATATTCCTTAATGAGGCTTCTATCGTTCTCATTCTGGTATCTTGTCCACTCATAGATGTTTTCATCGTATTCATATCTTTAGTGACTGTACCAATAGAAGTCATCATTGTTTCCATATTCTTAGCTTGAGTAGATACTACACCCATCATATTTTCCATTAGTTTTTCCCATTTTTCAACTCCTTCTCCAGGTTGGGTTGAACTTTGAGTTACTGGTATACTTTGAGTGGTATGTTGAGGATAGGATCTAGGTAATGATTGTAAATTCTGATTAGATGTGTTTTCTTGATAAACTTGATTATTATTCATATTCCTATATGGGACTGGATATGGCGGTTGTCCTTGCTTACCAGGGTTTTCAGACCATCGATAATTAGGATGATCTCTTCTAATAGCATTAAACAAGTTTGAGTATGCATTGTTCAAATTCCTATGCTGTTGAAGAAAACTCACCTCCTCTCTTGAATATCCTGTTGGTTCTTCAATCCCTAATGGCATATTATCCTGATTTGAGTATTCAGTTGGTGTACTATTTTCTGAACTTTGGTTTTTGTTTGATTGTAGGCCATCAAATTTCCTACTCAAATTCTCCAAATGTGCTAGAACTTCCGTATTAGATGTACATTCTCCTGCAAAAGCTACTTTTCTGGTGCTAGAACCGGTTTCCCACATTCTGTTATTTTTGGAAATCTTCTCTATAGCATCGTAAACTATTTGAGCTTCACTCATCATTAAAGAACCACCACATGCATGATCTACATCTGCACGTGAATCTTTTCTTAATTTACGACAGAAAAGTTGAATTTGCATATCTAATAACCATGGTCGGGACAGGCTCTTAACAATTTTTTAAATCTCTCCCAGGCATTCCCAAGTGTTTCTTCAGATCCTTGTCGAAAGTTAGCAACCTCGACTTTTAATTCCAAATTTCTTCCAGGAGTGAAATATTGTTTCAAAAATTCAGTTTGAATATCTTCCCAACTTGTAAGTGAATGATGTGGAAGAGACATAAACCAATCTCGGGCTCGTCCTTTTAAAGAAAAGGAAACATAGTCATCCTCGTTAATTCCTTATGAGCACCTTGACTTTTGGTCAGATTGCACGCTTCTTCAAAAAGATAGAGATGATGATGTGGATCTTCATCATCCTCTCCCAGAATTGGGCTCTTGCGTCAATTAAACCAAAAGATGAGATTTAATTTCAAATTGTTCGCCTCCTTCATTGGGTAAAAGTATGGGATTAATAGTCCGGTTTGTTCTTATGGTTTGATCACGATAGTCTCGGGTTTGGTGGGTTATTACGATTATTCGGTTCCGATTCGATTATTTCTATTATTATTATTATTATTATTATTATTATTAGGGTTAACAGGGTTCGGTCCATGCCCGAGAGCATGTTCTAGCCCTTGTTCGTGTGTTTCATCACCGATTTCGCCATTCTCGTATTTTTGTTTGAAGATGATTCGTCAGGATTTCCACGACTAGTATGACCACATTTACTCTCTACTTAATCGCTTTTCGTGAAGTGTTTATGTCAGCTTATATGAGTGAGTGAGTGGGGCCTACCGCTTCGGTCATCAACTAACGAAAATAGAAAATAACACTAAATTGATAGTAGTAACAATTGGTAACTTACCTATAAGGTAAGTACCAACGAAAAATAAAATAGAAATGAGATAAGAAAAGTGTTGACTTATTCTCGAGAATTTTGAGTCGATACAAGTAGTAACCATAGACACAAAGAAAGAAATTAGCGACGTTCCTCGCAACGGCGCCGTAAAGTCGACGTGGCCTTTTCTAGTGCTAATACTACCTTAACCGACATGTGTATCGGGTCAAATCAGTAGTGCTAGTATGGTGAGTCGAGTGTCGAATCCTCAGGAAACTTGGTAATTCTTCTAAGTGTGGTTAAACACCAAACAAATTGTTATTAACTCAATCTAAACCGCAATTTTATAACACGTATCACTACTATTCTACTTAACATAAAATAAATGCGCAATTTAAAAGTTATTCTAATATAATATATATAGATATATAAATATATATATATATATGTACATAGATTGCAAAATATATATATAGATATAAATATATATAGATACCAATATATAGTTTAGACAGATAAGTTTATAGAACTAGCCAAAGTTTATATAATTGATTTATACGATCTTTTCAGTAAACGGAATGCGCTCGATCTTTCCTTATATATTAGGTCCAAATGAGTAAATGAAACGGTGCACTCCTGAGGTTAACAATTCCTCTTCACACGAGCGTATGAAATTGTCATATGTCATTGTCATCAGTTCAATCTCCACAACTGCCCCATGCTAATCTCAGTTAGTCTGAATAGGTACCGAGTACAAATCTACCCCGGATAAAAGAGGTTATTCCGTTTCTCAGACGGCCGATGTTATTCAAAAGGCTCCGGTTGTCAGGCGGATCGATTTAACTTTCCGGTGTTAGTTTCAATTAAACCGTTGATTTTAACATTATTATGTTTTCGAGCACAATTTTAATAAGATCCATCTTTCCCAAGACAAATCGCTTCGGTAGAAATAGGATTCCGTAGTCACGCTTTTAGACGGCCAATTTTACCCTCCGGTTTTTCTATCTTTTATCTCATATCCTAACTTCTCCGATCGTTCATCGTTAGGTTATATGGTGCGATTCATCTTGGTTAATTACGTCAATCTGAATATTATCAATACGTTACAGAATAGAAAAAGATTCACTTTACTCAATTTTAGTCAATTTTAATTAGACAGCATTCCTTTACCGAAAAGATCGAAATAAAACGATTACATAACTTTGGCTAGTTATTAGATTTAGCCTAAAAACATTATAACAATGAAAAAGATAAAAACAAACATAACAAACATAAATACTTAAGAAATTTTACCCGATTACAACTGCTGATTCAGAGGTTGTATTCTTCCGAACATTACAACGACTTCAACAACACTGATCTTCTGATAATTTCTCGAGCATTACAATGATACTATTATTTATGGCATAAGGCCAATATACATACATACTACTACTAATTAAAAGAGGTTAAGAAAATATATTGGTACCCCCTGCATGCTGTATGAACTGCCCCTTTTATAGGCAGGTTTTCCAGGGCCGGATCGATCCGGGGTGATGCCGGATCGATCCGGGAATAAAAAATCTTATCCCCTGGATTATTCTCTGCAGGACCACATGTTTGATAATCATTATGTTTCCTCGGTTCGATCCGAGGTTAATCCGGATTGATCCGGGTAGCTTTTTATTCTATAACTTGATCTGAAACATGATAAAATCATAACTTGAGCTCTGGATCTCCGAATGTCATAATTCAAGAAGCGTTGGAAAGCTCTTGAAAAGATCTATAATTTCCATGAAGGACTCTTCTTCATAAAATGCCCTTTTGATGGTCCATTTGTTCGTCGAAAGTATAATTCGATAATGGTATCACAAACCATTGATCCACTTGAACTTTAAATCTCGTGGCACTTCCTTACTTCCTTCAAAAGATATGATTTTACTTCAAAAAGTGTCGTCACTCGGGGTCTTGGTTTACCTACAAATCTGCAAATAAGATACCAAAAATACCCACGTAAATCTTACACGACACTCCGGTTATTGAACCGGTACAAAATTTATATTTTTTTATTACTTTTACTAGATTTTTATAGTATTTAGATTTATTCATAACTATTAATATTTCATAAGATTATCGTTATAATTTCTTATATTTTATATAAAAAGAGTTGATAAAGTATATAAAACATCGTAATTTTTATCATATAAATGTTATACATCACTTGTTCAGGGAATACATCCATATTTTCCTTTCGTAATTCCCTTAAATCAGAAATCCTTCTTAGAAAGTTTCCAGCCTTGGTTAGAGTGTCCTCAGTGTCAATCCAGTCTTGATATTGAATTGAATCCTCAGAACTGAGATCAGGCTCACTAATATCAGTGATCCATTCTTCATCTGAATCCACAGTCTGCTGATCATCAACATGCTCAGCAGGTTCTACACCAAATAAAGGGTCTATCTCACCAACCATCATGTTTGCACCAACAGATATTACCTCATTGATTTGTGCCTCTAGATCATCCATGGAGAGATTCTCCAGATCCTCATCCATTTGTTCAGTCTGCTGGCCCTTAGCTGACCTACCAGCATTAGTGGACTGTTGCATACTTTGTTCATTCAATAAGGCAGTCACACTGCTTCCTCCAAGACCAGAGGGGAAGTCATCACCAGAATCAGATGATGAATCATCACTGTCTGATTCATCTCTGGGGTCTCTGAACTTGATACCCTCTTCCTTCTATTGCTCATCAAACAGATCCATCAGTCTTGATTGCAATAAAAAGGTATCAACCAGATATAGCAAATTTTCCACTCCCAACTTCTCAAAAGCCCAATTTTCAAAATCTGTCATTGGTTCTGTAGCGGGCTTTTGACTTTTATAGAATCCAAACTTCCACTGAAAATAGTTTGCAACCAGTAGAAGTTTAAGATCAACAAATCCTTCCATTTTCTTCTTCTCATGTCTCTCAAAAGGCATGGTTGGTTTTCTGGGAGCTATTTCAGGACCTTGCTGACCTCCAAAGGTCTCAACAAGTAAATTTAGTGTTTCTTCCACAGATGCTTCTAGGTCAGTAGGTTGCTCAGGTTGAATGTTAGTCCCTACTACCTCCATATGTACTACACTTGGTTACTCCTGACTTATATGCTCATCAGCAGGGTTAGCAACAGATTGCTCTTCCCCCTAAACTATTGCAGGACTTGCAGGGTCTTGTACCAACTTTTCGACTTCCACAACAGGTGTAGACTCAGTAGTTTGCTATGGTTCTTCTACAAGTTGCTCAACAACAACTTGTGCAAATTTAGTAGGCTCAGCAGCCTTTGCAGGGGAGGATTCAACAATTTCAACAGCAGGCTCAGGGTCAGTAGTCTGATGTGATTCTCCAGCAGGTTGCTCAATAACAACCTCTACATCCTTAGTAGGTTTGACAATTGTTAAGGGCTCAGCCTCAATAGCCTCTCCTACTTCTTCTTCTTCTTCTTGTAGCCGTTGAGCCTCTAAGGTTTTCAATTGCTTACCTTTTCCATGTTTCCTTTTCTTGGAAATTTCCTTCATTCTTTGGGAAAGTTCTTCTATTTCAATTTCAAAGACTTTCCTCTTTTCTTGGCTTCCTTCGTTGCTCTTCAAGATTTCAAAGAATGATCTTCTTTGCAACTACTGGGTCAGTAACCTCAATCTCTACTGGACCCTCAGTACACTCAGCAGTCTCTGCTGTTTGCTTCCTTGTCTTTCTAGGCTTTAATAATTCGTAATTTTTCTTGTGTCGATAGCTCTTTCTTTCAAGAACCTTATTGGGTGCATCAAGCTTAACAACTTTCTTAACCTGCTCACCATCAGCATTATCATCTCCATCATTACCATCACTTTCAGTAGCCTCACCAACTACATCTTCATCATCATCCAAACCAGGGATAGGATGGTCAATCTCTTTCTTGTATCTGGATTTATTGATCTTTTCAGGTGCAATATCAACAATTTCCAAATGATTCAGCAGGGCCTGAACCATCAATCCCAAAGGTAAGGCTTTAGATTTCCTTGTCCCTTCTTTCTCTTCTTTTGCTACTTTCTACATGTAGTGGACAAAGAATCCAGCCCAATCAAACTTCATGCTTCTGCAAATGATCATCAGCAGTTCTATTTTGGGTCCTGATAAAGTATCCATGCTTCCAATGAGGTCTAAGATATTATTTGCAATAATCTTGCTCAGCAGGTTGTATTCATAACCAATATGCTTCACATTAATGCCTGGAATTGATTTAATGGCATCATTGGTCTTGATTTTGTCAACAAAATCCATTTTTGTGCCTCATTTCTCAGATTTGTTGGAGCATGGATTACTGGTGCAAAACCAAAAGCTTCCCTCAGCAGGTTTGAGGAAACTTCAATCTCCTGGGCATTTACTGTTGTGGTGAATGCCTCTCTACCTTCTCTTATCACAATAGTCCTCCAGAAGCTAACAACATTTGTATATGATATTGTTTCCAATCTTATATTGAGTACATTTTCCAAACCAGTATATCTTCTTATCCTTCGACCAATATTGATAGCTAATTCTGTTTGGTTAGCATCAACAACAAAACCTCTTACACTTTGACTTGTTCCGATTTGAACATCATCCTTTTCTGCCATTGTTTTAAGAAAAAAAATGAAGAAGATAGCTCTCAAATCTGTGTTCACACAGTGTAAATGCTGAGAAAATCAATCTGAGGTTTTTGAAAGTAACCTCTGTGTATAGGTCTGTATATATATAGAGACATATGCGGTTGAAAATGTCAGAACACGTACTGTGCATTAACCATGATTAAATTTGAGTGAATGCTGTCTTGACACGTGGCCCATTACTTTTCCATTACGTTTCGTAACCGTCAGATCGTGTAACTATGGTTATAAAGATAAAATAAATATCCCGCCATTTGCTTTTTGACTTTAGTAAGTTTGACTGTGTAACATTTCCTTCAAAGAGACCTTGTCATCGAGAGACTTGGCTCAAGAAACTCGCCGACAAAATGTCTCAAAGAACTCTTGATAAAGTTACTCACGATATTTAATTCCTTTTGTATTGTCCAATTGATAATACAAGATGAAGTTTAATACCAATGACTGATATGTCAAGTGAGCTCACCCAACATGACAAAAGACCAATCCCTTTGGCAACTTCATTTGCTCAATTGTCCAACCATAAGTACATGGAATTGTTGATACCAATGACTAATCTGCTAAGTGAGCTCACCCAACATAGCAAAGACTAATCCCCTTGGTGAATTCCAGTACACTGCTGATTAAGATTATATCATCAACTTTTATAATTCCAAGTTTAGTCCTTAGTTTAGCAAATCTTTCACAATCCAATGGTTTGGTGAAAATATCAGCAAGTTGATCTTCAGTAGGGATATACAGAACCACCACATCTTTTTTTTCAACATGATCTCTTATAAAATGATGTCTCACATCAATATACTTGGTTCTTGAGTGCAAAACATGATTTTATGTGATTGCAATTGCACTTGTGTTGTCACACATAATTGGAATTTCTCTTTCTTCAATTCCATAATCCCTTAACTATTGTCTTAACCACAGTATCTATGCACAACAACTTCCAGCAGCAATATACTCAGCTTCAGCAGTGGAAATTGATATTTATTTCTGTTTCTTGCTAAACCAGGAAACCAGTCTATTTCCCATTAATGATTGTGAGTTCTCGTGGTGCTTTTTCTATCAATCTTGCATCCAAAGATAATCGTAATCTGAGTAGGATATAACCTTGAAGCTTCCATCTTTTGAATACCATATCCCTACTCCCAAAGTCTCTTTTAGATACTTGAGAACTCTTTTGACTACACCTAAATGGCTTTCTTTAGGTTTTGATTGAAATCTTGCACAAACACCTACAACAAAGGATATATCAGGTCTGCTGGCAGTAAGGTACAGCAGACTGCCTATCATCCTTCTGTATAAGGTCTGATCAACATCTTTGCCTTCTTTATCTTCATCCAATCTAATGTTTGTACTCATAGGAGTTGATATCTTGGTGCTGTTTTCCATACCAAATTTCTTCAATAACTCCTTAGTAAACTTGGTTTGATGAATGAATATTCCATCTTTCATTTGTTTGACTTGTAAACCCAAAAAGTAGTTCATTTCTCCCATCATACTCATTTGGAATTTACTCTTCATTAGATTTGCAAACTTTTCACATAGCAATTCATTTTCATAACCAAAGATTATGTCATCAACATAAATCTGTACCAGCAGGGTGCTGTTCCCTTCATTGATTCTGAAAAGAGTCTTATCAGTGGTGACTTTTGTAAAGCCATTGTCCACCAAGAATTGAGATAGAGTCTCATACCATGCTCTTGGTGCTTGTTTCAAACCATAAAGTGTTTTGTTGAGTCTGTACACTTTATCTTCTTGATCATTAACTTCTAAACCAGGAGGTTGCTGAACATACACCTCCTCTTCCGTAATGCCATTCAAAATGCACTTTTGACATCCATCGATATACTTTGAAGTTTTATACGCAGATGTGCCGGGAATAACTGATAGCTTCCAATCTTGCAACAGGGCATATGTCTCATCAAAATCTATTCCTTCGCTTGAGAATATCCTTTTGCTACTAGTCCTGCCTTATTCCTCACAATGGTACTTTGCATTCATCAAGTTTGTTTCTCAGATACCCATTTTGTACCAATTATACTTGCATGATTAGGCCTTTCCACTAAAGTGTCCAAACATGATTTTTTTCAAATTCATTCAATTCTTCTTGCATAGCGCTTATCCAACTGGATCTCAAATTGCTTCTTCAACAACTTTAGGTTCCATTTGAGATAGAAAACAAGTAAACATTTGCTTAATCGTCTTCTAGTCCTCACACCTTGTCGTATGTTGCCGATAACTTGTTCAAACAGGTGATCCCTTAACCATTGTGGATTCAGTTAGATTGACTCTCGTGAACCTCATCTTCGAGAGGTCTCGATGTTTCTTCAACAGGGGTTCAAGCAGATCCTTGAATTGCCTCGATTGTTGCATCGTAGTATTACAAGCAGGTGTTCAACAAGTGGCGTAATCGTAAACCTTTAAGTCATTGAATCTTTCCAAAACTTCAACAAATTCTGGATCAGTGACTTGTTGATTCTCAGCAGGTTCTGAAGCTTCATTTTCCATTCCAGTGAACTTAGGTTCATCAAATACAATATGTATTGTTTCATCATGTTTGATGACCTTTGTTCAAGACTGAATGCCTTGTCGATCAAGAATATCCCAAGAAAATTTCTTCATCTGATTTTGGTTGGAATGTCTTCAATTGTTCCTTATGATTCAAGATAAAACATTTGCATCCAAAAGGATGGAAATATGATATATTAGGTTTTCTTCCATTCCAAATCTCATAAGGTGTCTTCAGTAGCTTCTTGTTCACTGAAGTTCTGTTTTATGTATAGCATGTGTGTATTAACTTGCTTACCCCAATCAATATCTTTCGTAGCAATGCTTCACAAATCATAGTTCTTCCCCGCTTCTTTTAATGTTGCTTTTTCTTTCAAAGAACCCCATTTCTTTGAGGTGTACCAAAGAAGTAGGAAGTTGATGTAGTACATCATTTTGTTCACATTATTCTCTTATAACTTTATTCGTAAATTCAAGCACTTTGTCTGATCTAACCTTTACTACTGTCAAACTTTTCTCATTTTGCAATCTCTTCAAAAGTTCAGGCATCTTTTGAAGTGTTTCACTTTTCTTGTTCATGAATATCACCCAAGTGTATCTTGAATAATCATCCACAACTACTAAGGTGTATTTCTTTCTTGTTACACTTGTTGGTGTTACTGGTCCAAAAAGATCCATGTTCATCAGCTCCAAAACTCTTTTTGTTGATTGTTTAGTCTTTGACTTGAAGCTTGACTTTGTCTATTTACCTTGATGACATGCATCACATATAGCATCCTTCTTGAATGTAATCTCAGGTAAACCAATCACCAGTTTCTTCTTCACCAACTGATTGATATCATCAAAATTTAGATGATTCAACTTCTTATGCCATAACCAATTGAGTTCTGACTTGGTATGTTCAATCAGGCATGTTCCTGGAACAGCAGTAGACCAATCCACAACATATATGTTTTGTTGTCTTCTTCCAGCTAACACAACTTGATCACCTCTCTCACTAATGACAAGACAAGTGTTTTTGTCAAAAGTGACCTTGTATCCCATGTCACTGTAACTGTCCATTGCTCGTGAGGTTGTAGTCCGATTCCTTCCACATATGCAACATTCTTGCTTGTTAATCCATTTCTCACAAGTGTGCCATATCCTCTTATGTATCCAGTGTATTCTTGTTGCCAAAATTCACTTGGACCATCCTTTGCCATAAAATTTGACAAACAGTGCTTATTTTTTGTCATATGTCTGGAACATCCACTGTCAAAGTACCAGACACCCTACAAAACAAAGTTAACACATTTTAGGTACCAAAACCTGTTTGGGTCCATAATGGTCAATGGTAAGCATGACCCTTGGCAAGTTTCCATAAGGTCTTCTTTGAAAGGTATCATATTTTGGTTCATACATGTATTCTACACATCCATAAGGTCTAACAATTGGTTGTGTAGGATTCATATGCTTTTCGGCCTTTTGGAATATAGTCTTCATTTAAAGTGATTTCTTTTTTGTTAGAGGCACTAGGATAACCATACGCTTGTTGTCTGTTAGAATGTTCTGTAATATGGAGTCTCATTGAGGTCCCCGCCGAGGTCTTGTATAAGTCCTCTCTTGAGCCTCTCACGATTCCATTGCTTCGGTTTTACCACTAGTAGCATGGTTATATTTGTTATTTCTATCAAGTGTGTGAATATTCCAATCATCATCAAGAGGAACAATCTACCTTTCCTCGAGATAAGTATCCTTAAATGATTAGCATTTTTGGGTTTAGGATTCTTATCCTTGGAATATTTTCTGGTTTTTCTTTTTGTGGTCCAACAAACTTGGTAGTAGTCTCGCTATCGCACAGTCTAAGGCACAACAAATTCTATTTTTAGATTTATTCTTTTATTTGGAGTTGTTGACTTCCTTGACTTCGATTTTGCTTCTTTGAAGCCTTCTCAAGAGGGCTTTTTGCCTCAAAGAACCCTTTTGGAAGTTGGATCTTTGCAGCACAAACTTAGGACCACCTCGTACTAGGTTGATGACCTTCTTTGGATCCACTCTTATTGGATTGTTGAGTTCCAAATCCAAGCCATGTTCTATCACCATAAGGCTTTCCAGATTTGAATGCAAAGTGGAGGAACAAGATGGTTCGAAGAGACTCGCCAGCTCATCGAATGTCTAGCGAGCTCATCTTTGATTATCATCTAACTTCTTTTCCTTTCCTTTGAGAATTCTTAACTCATCATTTAATCTTTCAACTTCGATTGAAGTGCTTTTTTCAAACCTTCACAATCTCATAACCGATTGTATTATCCTCGATTGATTAAGGATGGCATCCAAAGTTTCTTCATTGTCGAATTTTTGGATTTGAACCAAAAGTTGACTCACAATCACTTTAAAGAGTGAGTGTTTATAGATCTGTAACTGTATACCTCCTCTGTTTCATCCATATTAGCCATTAAAGCATAATCTTCCATATTAGCAACAAGTGTAGTATCATCAGATTCATTTCCCTTTTGCCATTAAAGCATAATCTTCCATAGCTTTCTTGCCATGTCTTCTTTGTTGACTTTTGGTCTTGATGAGGTCCGACAATCAGTCCGAAATGTCCAGGCTTCTTGCAATTAAAGCAAAGATAATCAGTTCCTTTTCTTTTTTAATTAAGGACAATCAGTTTGAAGTGTCTCGGCTTCTTGCAATGATAGCACAAGTAATCATTATCTTTATTTGATTCATCCTTTCTTCTTTTCACTTGAATTTCTTTGTGAAATTCCTTGAGAACCCTTTCCATTTTTCATCATCCTGATTTTCTTGCTCAAGAGGGCAATCGCTCTTGCATCTCATCTAGTAGATCATCTTGAGCTCGATGTCTCTTCTGATGTGAAGCGACCAATGCAGTTGGTCTTTGGCTCTTTTTTTTCTCCTGCACAAGCTTTTTGCTAAAATCATAGGCCTTAAGACCTCAAACAGTTTGAAGGTGTCTTCTTCATGCAAACTCCTCATTTCTTCTATGGCAGTCACCTTCATCTCTTAAACTTCTTTTGCAGGTAATGCTTCCAAGATTTTTGAGTTGATTTCTTCCTGTGAGTACTTCACACTCAGTAGGGTGAGTTCATCCATGATTGCATTGAATCTTGATTCCCTATGCTCAATGGTTTCATTTGGTTTCATTTTGAACTCCTGGAATTTCTTCTTTGCCACACTGATCTTGTTCTTTTTGATTGCATCAGTGCCTTCACAGATTAATTGAAACTTATCCCAAAGTTCCTTTGCAGTCTTGCAATCTTTCACCTTCAAATACATATTGCTATCCAAAGTTCTGTATATGATATCAATAGCGATATTGTTGAGATTTGCTCTTTTTCTATCTTCAACAGTACATTCCCTTTTTGGTTTTGGAATGTCTTGTGTCTCATCTCCCATCATTATCGACTTGGTAATCTCTCGTGGTCCATCTCGTCAAGACATCCATCATTTCATCATGTGTTGCAAGCTAGATAAGCCTCGCATACGACGTGTATACTCATCAAAACGATCTAAAGAACACATCAACATTGTTCTAGCATACTGGTTGTTATCCATGATGCAAAGCTTTGAAAATCAGAAACTTGAAAAAGTTTTCATATTTTCACAAGCACAACAAGTAGGATTACTTGCAGCGTAAACACCGCGCTCCGATACCAATTGTTGGTCCCTTGAAAAGGCTTTGGTTAAGTTTAGAAGGGGGGGGAAGGGGTGAATAAACTTAACACCTAAAACTTTTGGAGTTAACAAACTCAAGAACTTCAAAGAAATACCGATACTTCAAGAGTCTGGCG
Organism: Gentiana macrophylla; assembly: GCA_026214975.1. Classification (NCBI taxonomy): domain Eukaryota; kingdom Viridiplantae; phylum Streptophyta; class Magnoliopsida; order Gentianales; family Gentianaceae; genus Gentiana; species Gentiana macrophylla. The sequence continues at coordinate 91,151,602 of CM047814.1, forward strand.
ATACTCAATAGTCTGGCCGATCGTGAGTTTCATGAATTTGTGCAGCGGAAATATATCAAAAATTAAGCCTTATTACTTGTTTTTAAATATGATATCAAGTATTAGATACTCAGTAGTGTTTGTGTGTGATTTCAGTTGCTAGATTCGGTAGATTGATGTGTTAGATAAACTAAGTGCAGAATATAAATGCAGAAAGTAAGTAGGCAGATTTTATAGTGGTTCCAGGTGGTGTAATCATATCAGTCCACTCTTCTCCTGTGATGTTGGAGGTAATTCACTAGAGATCTTTGATTTATTGTTACAAAAACCCCTAAGTTGCTGTTCCTTCACCACTAACTATGGCTTCACAAACTGAACACTTGGAACCGGTAGGATTGCTGCTCCAAAGTCTTCCACTGGTCCTTTAAGGGTAGGATTGCCTCTTCACCAGCTACCCCACAAACAACAGTCTTTCACACCCAAAGATGCTTCACTGTCTTCAGTAGATTTCTTGTAAAAGAAAGATTGAATCAAGTAAGTGATTCAGCTTTCAGCAGCTTGATCAGGATGATATGATCAGCAGCTTGATGTCTTCAAGTGTGTAAACTTGATGTAGCTTGAATGCAGATTACAGTTGAAGATATTCTCTGGATCAGCATCTTTATGCTCAGTAGGGTCAGCAGGGTGTTTTTCTTGATTAGAAATTGAAGCTCAGGATTATTTGTATTTTCTCTTAATATTCATCAATCGTATCTGAATTTAGAGTCCTCTATTTATAGGTAGGAATCCTTGTGACTTATGTTTGAAATTCAAACATAGCCGTTTCTGATTTGTCTCCATCTTGACTTGCTTTTTCCGATCGTTTCTGGGGATCGACATCGTCGATTCCTTTTTGTGCTTTTTGCGATCTGTCCACCCTTTGACTTGTAACCATTGGATAAAGGTCTGAATCTTTGCAACGTCCATTTGATCTTAACCTTTGATTTGTTTGATAAAATCAGAGGTTGTTAGCTATCCCTTTCTTGTAATCTTCCAATGTAGCCTTTGATTAACTCAAAATATGTGTCCAGCAGGTTCCTGAGAACATAAGTCTGCTGATATACACATCAGTAAGCTTATCCTTATTTTGCTGTGTTTAAAAACACTTCAGCTCACTGTCTTTTATCTAACTATTATTTATGAAGTTAGATTACACCTTTTTGCATATAACTAAGTTCGAATCACCACTCAACTTGTGGAACTTAGACCTTGTACATAAGGTATATGTAATCGTTTAGTCATCATGCACTTCCCAAATTCGATTCCATATCCTTGACTTTAATTACTAAGTTTGATCCCTTAGCCTTCAATTCATCGAGTTTGAGCCTCACTGAGTCTTCAAGAGGTTTCTCGACAAGTCTACTGACTCAGCTACCCTACTGATCTAGACTAGTCTGCTGATGTAAGTCAGTTGACCTTTTACAGTGCTTGTTTGATCAAACCAATACAAAATCAAACTCTAATAAACCTATACATTTGATCTAGACATCTTTTTGCCTTTGCTCTATAACAGCTAGTCTGGAACTCATCACTAAAACTTAAAAATAAGTCCAACACCCACTTCACAAAAGCAACGTGAGAAGTGTATCTTGGTTTGATATAAACGTTGATGGCCCTCGGAATAGCGGAAACATATTCATAGAAATTCAGTGTCGGATAACCATCAAAACATTTAGCAAAAGGATCAATATATATGTGCGCCGGTTTTCCACCAAGGTGTTCCGGTTTAAAAACCTTTGTATCTAATAATCTTTCCACAACGGGGTAATGATCATGTTCCATACATTCCTCCAACATCCCTTCTTCTGTAATCACAAATTCATAACTTTGCTCGTCTTCAATTGTTTCGGTAATTTGAACTTCATCGTCAACAATTAATCCCTCATCATGTATTAATTACTACTTCTTGCACAATATCCTCTAAATTCTCTTGAGATATCTCTACTTTCTCATCAACGAATTCGGATTCACATTCTTTCTCAATCTCCACAACTTTCTCACATTCCTCCGCTTTCAACTCCACCTTACTATTGTTCTTCGCTTTATCCTCTTCAATCCATTTATTTATCATTTCCTCCACGGTTCGAATAATATCATCCTTAAGACTTTTTATAAATTGTTCATAATAAGCAACATCATGATTCTTTGACTTTTTGTGCCTTACAATTTAAGCCTTTACCTTCCCTTTTCCAACTTCCTCCGTACCCGAGATTCCTCAGAAAGTAACATAGTGTAGTTATAAATAAATGAAAAGATCTTGGAATTCGGACAGAGCATTGGGGTGCTGTTTTGAACACATTATGTTTCGAATTTTGAGATGAAGTAAAGAGATAAAATATAGATAAATGGATGGTTTAGATGTGGTAAAAATTTGAAGTCGTTTGGAGATGTATAGGTTGGCCAAACAATCAGATTTCTGAAACCGGTGCAATCTGTCAGAATAATTTACAGAATTACAACAGTGACTTACGTCGCAGATTGTTGCCAAACGGTTGAGAATTTGGAAAAACTCAAAGAACTAAAATTGTATAACACGAAATTTTATATGAGATCACCAAAATTGAAGAATTTTGGACAGAATTACAGTAGTCAAAATAAAGTTGGAATACAAACTGTCACTGCAGATAATGATATAATACCGTCGATTCCGCCTTGTACTCTGATACCAACTGATGTGAAACTACGTGGATCAAGGAAAAGAGGTATTTGGATTCACGTCTTTCTCCTTGACACAACTACAAAAATTCCGTAGAAGCACCTTGGAATATTTTTCGAGAGCTCCTCGACACAGTCTCAACTTGTGAGAACGCACCTTGGAATAACCTCAACACTTAGAAAACTTGTTTCTAAGCACCTTGATATAGGAAACCCACAAAGGTTTCTCAAACCTTTGATAATCCGAAAGAACCTCTATCCAGAGAATTCAACACACTAATCCAAGTGTATAAAATATAAAATTTTATTATTGCAAAAGATGATGGTTCTAATACAAGTACATAGCTTGGGTATATATAGGCTAGAAAATACATGAAATTATAGATACATAGGACCAAAATTTCGTGCTATATCATTAACGAAAGGAGGACTTTCGGTTTTTCTAAGTACTTTCTTCAAAGGTTGCATCTTTTGAACTTTGGCTTGATGTATCTTGACAACTTGGATCCAATGAATCTAGATTTCTTCCAAGAATGTTCATCCTTAAAAAATGGCGCCCTTCATGATGATTTTGAGCTTTAATAATTAGCTAATAATACTTAATAAAGTATATTTTATCATGTAGTAACATATTATAACACATGACTTAGTAAAAAATTATTCTGATGGTCCGCGAGCGATAATGACGGACTTGAATACTTCACAACTTTCATCAAACATGGACTTAGATTCATATCAAGCATGTTGTGTTTGCTGCTTCAGCCCAAAACCTCTTTGGTAGGCATGCTTCTGCAATCATTGTTCTGACTGCTTCTTTGAGAGTTCTGTTTCTTCTTTCTACTACACCATTTTGTTATGGAGTTCCTGTTGCAGATAATTGATGTAATACTCCATTTTCTTCACAATAGGTTCTGATAACTTCATTTAGAAATTATGTGCCTCTATCCGATCTCGATCTTGATGATCTTTAGTTCTTTCTCATTTTGAATCCTTCTTAGCAAATCCGCAGTGTTCTTGAGTGTCTCTTTTCTTCTTGTTCATGAATATGGTCCAGGTGTATTTGGAGAAATCATCAACCACTACTTAGAGTGTATTTCTTACCACATACACTTATCGTGTGGATTGGTCCAAACAGGTCCATGTGTAGAAGATGTAGAATTCTTGTTGTTGATTGATAGGGCTTTGACTTGAAGGAGCTTTTGATTTGTTTTCCGTTCTGACATTCATCACAGAGACTTTCCTTCTTGAATGCGATCTATGGTTGGCCTTCAACTAACTTGTTCTTTGATAATGTGTTGATGGTCTTGAAATTTAGGTGATTTAATCTTCTATGCCAAATCCAGCTGGTTGATTGTTTATTTTTGACGAGTAAACATGTTTCTGCTTTAGCTGTTCTCCAATCCACCACATACATATTGTCTTCTCTTCTTCCTGCAAGAACCACTGTGTTGGTTTGGCTGTGAATCACCTTGCATCCTTCCTTGTTGAAGTGTACATTGTAGCCTTTGTCACAGAATTGGCTGATGCTTAGCAGATTGAAATTTAGTGCCTTAACATAAGCCACATTTTGAATCTTCAAATTGTTCTTGAGCATTGTGCCTTCCCCCTTAATTTTACCAGGGTTTTCTTTGCCTCCAAAGGTAACTTTGGGTCCATCAAAAGCTTTAACGTCAGTGAGCCATCTCTTGTTTCCTGTCATGTGTCGGGAACATCCACTGTCTATGTACCAGACATCCTACAAACAAATTAATTATGTTTAGGTACCCAACACTGTTTGGGTCCATACCTGTTAGCAGGCATGCCTCCTACTCCAAGTGTATTTCCAAATGATCTTCTTTTTGGATAATTAAAATCATCAACTTCATAGGTATAAGTGATGAATCTATATTTTGTGGTGTTTTCTGTGCTTATTTTATATCTATTTTGTCGGAAGATGCTTTGTTCCGGGTATGTTTTGGATGATTTTCAGGTTTTAAGAGCTCGTGAGCGGTGATGGAAGATTTCAGTACTTTTAGAGCAGTTTTGTAAGCTTTGTGAAAGATTGGAGAAAAGCGGCGTTTCAAGTATCGTGAATTTCAGTTTTCGCCTATGTTGAGACCCCGAAATGTTGAAGAAAAGACAAAGCCTTTCAAAATCAATCGTGGATTTCGCTTTTAAATCACATCGGATTTTGATTATTAAAAGACACCCTATTATTATTATTATTATTATTATTATTATTATTATTACTTTTATTATTATTACTATTATATAGGATTTTTTGGAAATAAGGTGGGCTTGGCCCAAATAGTAATTCATTTCCTGATGGCGTGAATTAGCTGAGAATATTATTACATATATTAGGTTTTTATTTTTTTGGCATCATGGAATGGAGAGACAGACAGGGACGACGGATGGTAATGCTGCCGTCGAACCTTTTTCATTTGTTTCAATGAAAGGTTTGGTTTTTTTTAAATTAATTTTTTTTTATAGTAAAATGTTTAGTTAGTTTTCTATTCCGGTTAATTGATTGTTGAACCCTTGATTTAATGTGATTGTGAGGTCTAATTTGTTAGTAATATCATCCGCAATGGAGCGATTTTAGAGATCAGATCTATAAAATACACGTAATAAAATAACTAGATCTATATCTAGGGGTTGTAGAACATACCTTCTGGATCTCAAAATCCAAGTTGGAGAACCGCAATAGAAAGAACGAACGAAGGTGTGAAAGCACCACGATCTTCCGTGACGTGTGATCCAAAGAATTCCGGTGGAAGGAAAATCTCGCTCGAATCCTTTCGATATAGCATCAGGAAAAATCCAAGATTTTTCCCCAATTATTTCCCTGGCGAAAAAATTTTCTTCTTCCTCTCTAAGAGGAGAAGTCGAATTTTACATGTGTGAAGGCAGGATAACTCTCTTTATATATGAGAAAGTAAAACTTAGCCTCAAGGATTTAATAATTAATACAAAATCAATTATAATAATCCCATTAAATAAAAGATAATCCCATAATATTCTAGAACAAATCTAGAATAATATTTATCTTTATTTCTTTCCATAAATATTTATCCAATAAATATTTTACGCTTTAATGTCTTATTAAATCACAAGAAAACTAATTTCGTGTTCCAAAAAACAAGGCTATGGGGCGAAATTTGTAGCTTGTGACCTAGTCACAATAATTTCGACTAACACACTAAATTGCCAAGATTATGAAAAATGTCTTTTTCACATATTTAATTATTTAGCCCAACTAATTTAATAAATTCACTAAACAATTAATTCACATATCGTTTTAATAAAGTCCAACAAGAACTAAATTAATATTATTAGGGATTCGACGTCCGAGAATAGCTATGCTTATATTAGGAAGCACGTCGGGGACCATGGACTAATAATCGCGCTCCGATAAATCAAATAAATAATTATCTTACTTAACGTAATAATTATATTCGATAAATCAATCACGTGAATATGCCACCATAATCCCGTGATCGCACTCCTCCGATTATAAGATTATATTTATCTCCTCACGAGAATAATAATAAGCGTCCATTGATATAATCATTACATATGGATTAATCCTCCATGGACTATTCATTCTAAATCGGAAGTTACCGTTAACCCTTTTAGAACATCTTATCCTTATTTACCATTAACCCCTAAGTGATCAATTAATTCATACAACTCACTTTGGTAGCTAATCGGTGTAATATGAACTCGCGATCGATCGCTTTTAGGATTAACAAATAAGTGGAATCGTTTCATCTACTTCCATAAATGGAAGGAATGGATTCCGTGATCCGTGATAACACGTACTACTCACTCAATCCAAGACAATGCCAAGATGGGGTAATTCGGACCTATTGACTCGGTGTAATCCTTAACCGTCAAGTCAAACTTCATACCGATTCAAGCGGTTGATCGTGATCACCTCGAGATTAAGATATATCCATAAATATGATCATCCATTGATTCGATAAGACTTCTCGATTACGGAATTATATCGTGAACTCTAATCAAATCGGTCCAAATTACTATATGATATATCTATCATATATAAATGCCCCATTAGGTTCTCTTAACCGAAAGTCCGGATAAGACAATCACACCTATTGTGTTCAGGCGCATTAATAGCACGTTAAAGAGAGACCCGATACTTCGATTAACTTCACTACTCACGGCTAATTGTATTTTAAGTACATCTTCACTAACTCAATCCTCCCGTGTATATACCATACACTGAGTTAAGTGATTACATAAACGATATACTTTAGGGTTTTCTGTAGTGTAATTACTATTGTCACATCGGTGAATATGAGAATAATGAATATGAATAATAATATCATTTCATTTATTAAATAAAACAATTACAAAATTGTCTTTCGGGAATCACACCTAACAATCTCCCACTTGCACGAAAGCATGTGATTAATTGTTTTAGAGCACACCCTATTATTTAAACTACAACAAACTACATCTCCCACTTGCTCTAAAGCAATGGAGACCCATCCCGTATTATAGTACCCATTAAGCATATCATAACCATTGCAGATGACAAAATACACTCCGAGTGTGCCGTCGTAGGATAGGTCAGTGACTCGGGGAGTACCTACATCTAAATATCATGAGTCTTAATGATTAGTCAGGTTGTCGGCTCGAGACGATCCGTAGAATCGAAACATTACCGGTCCATCAAATCATTTGGTACTGAGTAAACACTGAGCCCGAGACCGACTTAACGATCATCCTCAATCTGACTTAAAGTCAAAATCAGTGTATCACACATATCCAAGTTCACACATGAATATGTCCGCATATTGTTCCTCGTTCTCTCAAGATACTAAAGGACATACTAAACTTGCTTTGTTAACCGCCGAATCTAAGATTCGATCAAAGTTGACGTTCAATAACCTGACCATCTCTTACTAGAAAGAGAATCTATCCCATTTCTCTTGATCCGAAGATTTGAGAGTCATTCCCGAGGCGTGTAGGTAGAACTTCCTCGTTGAATGTTGCATACACAGATGCATCATCTTAACCAATAAGATGGATGGGAAACCAGTGACTGATTCTAAAGAATTCGACCGAGTCAAACTCTTAAGAATGTTGTCCAAATCTCTGTTGAAGAGAATTGTGGCATTGTCAGATTCTGACTTCAGATAACACACCCATGTTGATTCTAACTGGTGTAGTGTTATCCTTCACAAACACTAATATATGTATATATTTACTACTGTACTAAAATTGATATCCAGTCTACAAAAGACTTATCAATATTCTGGTCAAATCCACATATTGTAGAAATATATGACTTCCAATGACCGAGAGGTTTGCTTTTTATCCACAAAAGGACATAAGCCTTGGTCAAATCATCCCGTCATAAGTTCATAAGGCAATACCCTTTTGTTCGAATGAATCCAGACTCCGCTTGTTTGGCAAGAAAGTCTCAGGAATCACCCCTATTTTTCGTGATTTGAACGAAATCATGCAGAAGACTAAGTGGTAAGAGAGTTCAAGGTCCGATTAACTCTCTACTTCTTTGTGGAATTACCCCAGACCACTCAAGATTTGTAATCGAAAGATAAACTTTCCTATTCATTCTACTCTTTTCCGTGTAGATCCAATTACTCCCACTGGGCTGAGACGCTCAGGTGGTTCTACAAGAGCACGAAGCAGAACTCGAGTACCGAACTCCATTCACTGTGGTTACGGCTATTAAACCAACCTCTATTATCGTAATCTTATATCGCTCACAAAAGAGCCATAGGTCATCAATCGATCCTCGGACTACAAAGTCCGCAGAACCCGTAATGGGTAATGGATAAACCATACTCCCAATACTTACCGGGTGGATCAAATTCGATCTAGTTTAGTAGTATTTAGTGTTATCACCAACAACCGAAGTTGGATGTGGTCCGATTTTAATCAGTTAGTAACTACTTGAGTAAACGATTTCAAGGTTCAAGGTTTTCTTGTTTATGGACTCTATCGAAAGGATGCAATAAAGATAACCGTCCCTTCCCGATTTCAAGAATCCTATATCTAACCTTTATACTCAATAGGTTAAAAGATATATCACGAATGGTCATTGACCGAACGATGCGTGAAATTTCGGGCCTTACCTTCAAGCACCATGTGCTAAATGCTTATATTTACGGAAGTGGGGTGAACCGAATCCACACCTTATCCGTAAATTCCAAAGCATATTCTAGGTAGACTTCTCGGTCTTACATTTCAATGTAAACCGTTATTTCGCTTCCAATATCTTTATTGAGTTAAGCAGTGTATTGTAGCACATCTACAACTATGTAAAGTAATTCAACGGTTTCTCCCTTAGTGAAAGCATTTCACTCATGAGGCGAGCCGAGCATCACCCCAGGACTATGAATGGCCTATTCGAGTATAGAATACTCTATCTCTGTTGAAAACAGAGAAACCTCAAAATATTTTGGATAAACTTACCGGAGTATTTGAATAGTTATCGACAAGAAGTCACTACTGAAGCTCCTACTAGCTTGTATCTTTCATCGGACTCAAGGTCGCCATGAACAAGCTATGTTACTTCTTTATATCCATTATCCTTTCCCAATTGAAAGGAAACTTAGTCATTGAACCTTTGAGACAATCTAACTGCATCGGGAGAAAGGAATCACCCCGAGCCGTCTTCAAGTCTTGTCTTTTAGGGACTATGCACTAACTATGGAATATGAAGAAGCGTTTATCTAAATATAGAAACCAATTTCTTTTAATAGGTCTTAAGATGTGTTTTATATACATATTTCAGTAGATTCTAAGTGGTTTTTGACTTTATCAAACAAAAGTCCGAGTCTTGGATTCGTGATTTTACAAATGGTATATTCACTTTCTATACGACAAACAAATTACCGAATAGAAGGTAAATCCATTCGCTCCAACGAATCTTAAACCAAAAATAAATTTTCCGCGATATCCAAGGATTGAATCCGAGATTCATTTCCTTATATCACTCCCACTTTTCTAGCTAAAATTAATCGCCCGTTGTTTACTCCTTTAATCGTTAAATGCATCGCTACATTGTTCTTCCAAAGAACTTAGCTCGAGAAAATTGCCAAGGATTCATAGGTTGGTGATCCAAAATCACTATCCTTATCCTATGATTTTTCGTTAATTAATTTTTCGGTTTAGCCTTAAAGTTTACTCGATTTAGATGACTAACACTTTTAGACATATTCTCCCATTCTTGACTTTCCTTGAATGGAACAGTCTTGAACCAATAAGTTCGTTTGAGTAGACACTACTCTTGAACCGTGGGGTGTCTATTTTGAGTGTTACTGTCGGGACTTCTCGGATTTTCTAATATACCAGAAAAAACAACAAATCATAACAATAAAGCTCCCACTAGTTTATCGGATCCAAATACCGTCTAACGAGCAATGCTTTATTTTTTTTGATTTTCCGATTTTTTTCGATTAGAAAATCTTTCGTACATAGTTCTATTGTTTCCAAAAAAAACAACAAATCATAGAACTCCCACTAGTTCATCGATTCCAAATATCGTCCAACTAGCAACATTTCAGACTTTCCGGTTTTTCAATTAGAACGTTTACGTGTGTAGTCAGTTACACTTTTCTAATGTGCTAGAAAAACAACAAATCATAAAGCTCCCACTAGTTCATCGATTCCAAATATCGTCCAACTAGTAACACTTCATGATTTTCCGATTTTTCAATTAGAAAATTACTCGTGTAATTACTACACACTCAAAATTCACTAGAAGAATTTCAAAGTCCAAATCACCTTTGATCAAACTAAGTTTGTCTTCTTCCGACTTGACACGATCGACACTAGTGACATACCTATATGTCACTCTGTTTTTTAAAAGGCTTAAGAGAAAATATCTCTTTAGAAAAATAATTGCATTATCGATTAAGTAGTTCAACGCCCTAGTTACTTTCCACTTTTAACGAAGTCAATACTAGTCAATTAATTTTTAAGCAATTTAGTAAGGGATATAATGCTGTAAATAAAATGACATATATTAATTCAAATTTAACACTACTATATTATTTTATTTTAGGAATTGTAAACTAAAAATAAGTCTACTCTACCATTCCAAGGTTTTAACCTCGCATCTCAGTGCGCCGTAGTAGGTAGGTCAAAGAGATGACGGTTAAATCGAGACAATCTCATCAATAAATAAATTGTGAGAATCGAACATCCCACGAGAATCGAACATCCCTTTATTCATTGACTACCTTCCTTTTTAGCCTACATATTATCAAGAATACCATGATGAGTGTGACCTACTATATCGGATCTCTTTGTACGCCCAGAGTGTGCCGTCGTAGGATAGGTCGTTGACCCGACGAGTACCTGTAAATCCTATCCTTTCGGAGACCAAGCCATGAATGTTGATAGGGGTGAACACCATCCGTAGGGGACGAAATCAAAGCGCCGCGAGGCGCCACCCTTCTCTCACTTACTTGTATCTATAGTAGAGGCCGTGGGTTTGGTGCCGCGCCCCGCTCCCACTCAATATTTTGGAAGTGGTGGTGGGTTAACTAACCACGTCTTTTGATGTTAACATAAAAGCACATCAAATCAAGGATTCGAATGGTGTCGGTAACGAGGCAAGCCTACCCGCCCTATTCGTTGGAACATATGTGATGAGCCGGACGAAGTCGGGTCAAGAGAGCCCCATTGAGATAAGAAGAAATCACCCTCCGCTTCGTTGGTGTAGCTTAGTCTTGCCGGACCCCGTGCATACATCACACTCAGAGAGGTTAAGTCGGTCGAGCCTAGCTCGATTGACCACCCAACCTATAAGCGAACCGCTTTTATCCAAGATTTATTGTTCTTTTACCATCATTCAATCTCGTAGACACTACAAATTGAAAACGTGATCTCGTTTGGGCTTTAAGGCGGTTCACCGAGAACACACACCGAAAGGCTTAACGATTTCATAACCCGTCCTCGGATCTTTAATTAGTTACTAAATTAATCAATTACCACGTATTAATTAAATTTCAACTAATTACACGAGTTTGTATACATGTCTATTTTAATTACCAAAATTAAAATTCTACATGTATGCATGGAGTGGATTTATGATATGATGCATGTCATGGCGAATTCGATTTTATATCTATTTTATGATCAAACACATAAAAAATAAATTGCAGAAAATTTAAACACCGAGATGGACCATCGGCAGACTTCGTATCTAACCTATTAGAAAATAAATAACCATACCCTAACTAGGGTTTACTACTTTCTAACGTAATCTGCAAATTGCTCAAATTCTTCGATGATCGGAAACCAAACGAACTCGGATTGTGACAAAACTTTCCAGATCTGTTTCTTCATTCCTCGGGCTTCAATATGGACGGTTGGATCGGAGGTTTGACTTGTCAATTTTCTCCAGTGAGTCGCCTAACTTGTGCTGAATCGACTTTTTACAAAGAGCGCCTCAAAGACATCCCGATGCCGATCGGGAATCGAGATGAATCTCGATCGACTGAAATTTTTATGTCACATCAAAACTCCATATTTATCGATCGACCGGTTGGATTTGCGTTTCAACGGTTTAAACTCTCCCGTAAATTCGAGGAAGTCACGGTAGGGTTTCGTGAATCCTGCTTTTTTGTTACAAGGCCGACTTTTGCAAAGAACGAACGGATATCAAAACGGACTCCGATCGACGCCAAATTTTGTGGAATTGTTCATCCTCTTCCAATCTTGATATCGACCGGAGGGATCGTCGTTTCAACGGCTCAATCAATAGGAAAACGAAATAACTAAATAGCTACTAAACATATCTATTTTTCCGAAATTAAAATTGCAATTAAAAAAAAATTATAATTTCCTATACTCATATGACCTAATTTTCATCGTTTATATGAGTTTACAATAGATCTAACGGTAATGATTACAACCCCAATCCATCTCTTCAACCAAGACATTCATAACATAAAAAATAAAACAAAAATTTTCGGCCCCTTAAAAAAAAAATTGGGACAAAAAAAATCTACATGTTTACCACTCCTAGATCTAATATTTTATACGTATAAATATAGATCACCATGGTCTCTCGATACCAATCTGTTAGTAATATCATCCGCAATGAAGCGATTTTAAGGATCTAGATCTATAAAATACACGTAATAAAATAACTAGATCTATATCTACAAGGGGTTGTAGAACATACCTCTTGGATCTCAAAATCCAAGTTGGAGAACCGCAATAGAAAGAACGAACGAAGGTGTGAAGAGCACCACGATCTTCCGTGACGTGTGATCCAAGCAACTCCCGATGAAAGGAAATTCTCGCCTCGAATCCTTCTCGATATGCACCGGAAAAATCTCCAAGATTTTTCCCCATTTATTTCTGGCGAAAAATTTTTCTTCTTCCTCTCTAAGAGGAGAAGTCGAATTTTACATGTGTGTAAGGCTTGAGAACTCTCTTTATATAGAGAGAGTAAAACTTATTTCTCCAAGGATTTAATAATTAATACAAAATCAATTATAATAATCCCATTAATTAAAATATAATCTCATAATATTCTAGAACAAATCTAGAATAATATTTATCTTTATTTCTTTCCATAAATATTTATCCAATAAATATTTTATGCACATGTCTTATTAAATCACAAGAAAACTAATTTCGTGTTCCAAAAACAAGGCTATGGAGCGAAATTTGTAGCTTGTGACCTAGTCACAATAATTTCGACTAACACACTAAATTGGCCCAAGATTATGAAAAATGTCTTTTTTACATATTTAATTATTTAGCCCAACTAATTTAATAGTCCACTAAACAATTAATTCACATATCGTTTTAATAAAGTCCAACAAGAACTAAATTAATATTATTAGGATTCGACGTCCGAGAATAGCTATGCTATATTAGGAGGCACGTCGCGGACCATGGACTAATAATCACGCTCCGATAAATCAAATAAATAATTATCTTACTAACGAATAATTATATTCGATAAATCAATCACAGTGAATATGCCACCATAATCCCGTGACTGCACTCCTCCGATTATAAGATTATATTTATCTCCTCACGAGAATAATAATAAGCGTCCATTGATATAATCATTACATATGGATTAATCCTTCATGGACTGTTCATTCTAAATCGGGAAGTTACCGTTAACCCTTTTTAGAACATCTTATCCTTATTTACCATTAACCCCTAGTGATCAATTAATTCATACAACTCACCGTTAGCTAATCGGTGTAATATGAACTCGCGATCGATCGCTTTCTAGGATTAACAAATAAAGAATCGTTTATCTACTTCCATAAATGGAAGGAATGGATTCCGTATCCGTGATAACACAGACTACTCACTCAATCCAAAGACAATGCCAAGATGGGGTAATTCGGACCACACGACTCGGTGTAATCCTTAACCGTCAAGTCAAACTTCATCTCGATTCAAGCGGTTGATCGTGATCACCTCAGGATTAAGATATATCCATAAATATGATAATCCATTGATTCGATAAGACTTTCGATTACGGAATTATATCGTGAACTCTAATCAAATCGGTCCAAATTTCATATGATATATCTATCATATATAAATGCCACATTAGGTTCTCTTAACCGAAAGTCCGGATAAGACAATCACACCTATTGTGTTAAGGCGCATTAATAGCACGTTAAAGGAGAGACCCGATACTCGATTAACTTCACTACGGGCTAATTGTATTTTAAGTACATCTTCACTAACTCAATCCTCCCTGTATATACCGTATAATCGAGTTAAGTGATTACATAAACGATATACTTTGGGTTTTCAGAAGTGTAATTACTATTGTCACATCGGTGAATATGAGAATAATGAATATGAATAATAATATCATTTCATTTATTAAATAAAACAATTACAAAATTGTCTTTCGGGCATCACACCTAACATAATTGTTCTTTCTCTTCGTTTGATTGTTAGTATTTGTCTATTTTCTGATTTCACGGATACATGATTAGAATTATTCGTTTAGTTGTTGGCGCGCGATAATTAAGCGATTATTTTGATCTAGCGCCAAAATCTATCTTAGGCGGTTGCAATAAAATATTGGATTTTTAGTGGTAAACAACACATTGTCTGCCGGTTAGTAGCCCGTAGGATTCCCTGTTGTGGAAATAGATAATACTATGGTTAAAATTAAGCCGGTTGGATTAATACCTAGTAATTGGGTCTCTCTAATCTTTAAGGCTGTTATGTCACGAAACTCCGGACGGTCGTTGCGGGGTGTGCCATAATTATGGTGTGATTAGTGGCGGTTGTCCTAATTAACGAATTTAGGAGATATTGGTTGATTCACGGTTGTGGTCAACTATAACAAATTTATTAATAATTTAACGAGTCATCCGTGAATCGATGATCAATCATATGAATTGGGGGGGAAACGATTAATTGACTGGAACTTTTCTTTATTTTGTTTTCCTTTTCTTCTTAGGAAATAGTTATAAAAAACCAAATATCTTATCGTTTCTCGAATTTTAGAAGAAATAAGTCCACCGTTCCCTGTGGGTTCGACCCCTACTTCTACTATACTAGTTATAGAAGTTGTAGGTGATTTATCTTTGGTGGTTTGACGACAGACCAATAAGGCATGGCATAATAGCTTCTAATATTTCTACTGAAGGTATCCAAATACTTTTCTCTACTTTTTGGTGCGTTTGCATCCTTTTTCACTTTCCAATATGTAGTGGGAAACCAATGATGCTTCATGTGTCTAGGAACATCCCTTGGTTGGTTTTTCTTAAGCACATGATGCATGGCATGAAATGGTTTCTTCTTGTATTTTGGAGGAGCCACATTCCAATCATACACTGAAGGATAAAGTCTACCTTTACCTTTCAGAAAAGTCATTGCTTTTGGTTGACTGGATTGATGGTTTAGTCTGCTATTTCACTGCACTGGGTTTTGACTTCACCGGCACAGGATGAGTGGTTGAAGCTATGGACTGTACTTTTCTGAACTTTGGTCCATTGTTGGTCCTAGATTCAGAATTGTGTTGTCCAGTGTTTCTATTCTCATCCTGACTATTCTAGCCAAGATCTGGATCCAAACCTTTTTGAGGGTTTGTAAGCTGGTGCATTTAATAGTGAAGTGGTGGTGTTAACTGGTAGGGGGATTTTCTCAACCGGTCTGTCAACACCAGATGTATGATCATCTGCTGCTTGTTGATCATTTGAGTGGGTCTCCTTACTAGTTAGTTCAGCTTGTGCATTATCTAGTTCTTTATTTAGTCTTTTATTTTCCTTTCTTAGATTCTCACACTCATGTTCCAGAATTTCATGATTCAACTCAATTTGTTCAAATTTACTCATGAGATTTTGGATTAGGTTTGCAGAGTCTTAGGGGAGAATAGAAGATTGTGCAGTGTTAGATGTGGATGCACTAGATGATGAGCATGAACTAGATGTTACCTTAGTTCATTTGACTATTTAGCCATAAGACATAGATAGGCTTTTTCATTGTCTGTGCTGTGATCCTCATCATCAGAATCATTTTCAGATGATTCTTCATTCTTTTCACTTCTAGTTTCAGCTTTGAGTGCCTTCTTGATTTTTCTCTTTTCAGATGTCTTGTACTTCTTCTTATCCTCAAAGTTGTCTTTTTCTTCAGGGCAATCAGCCTTGAAGTGCCCTTTCTTATTACAGTTGAAGCATCTGTATTCATCAACTGTTTGACTTTGTTGGGGTGCAACCAGTGCATTGACCTTATGTGCCTCTTCCGGTACAATGTCTTCGCCGTTCAACTCAAATTCATGAGCCTTTAGTTGGGACATCAGAGTCAGTGTTTGCAAGATTTGTTGTCCCTCTGATCACTGATGTGATGATCTTCCATCTTACAGGTAAGCCTCTTAAGATCTTCAAGCACATTTTTTTCGGAGGATATGTGTGTCCAAGCTGTTGCAGTTCACTGATGATGCTTCAGAATATGTTGTCCATTTGATCAATGCATTCACCAGCCTTCATTTTGAAGATCTCAATTCACCAGCCTTCATGATGAGGGCTTCAATTTTGTTATTTAAGGAGGTTGCAACACTCCTTAATGCAGCTTTCAGATTTTGCTTGCTGTGGTACTGCTTTTCTATGTCCACAATTAATGGTTGAATGTCTAGATTGAAGAGTCTCTCTGGATCAACTTCTTCTGGTGCTGAAGCATCATCCTCATCTTCCTCATTCTCTTCTTCTTTCTCTTCTTCTTCCTTCTCTTCTTCTTTCATTCATTTATCTCTTCTCCAGCACTCTCAAGTTCAGGGAGAGGTTGTTGAGAGGTGCTTGCACTTGCCTTGCCCTGGAACGACTGATTTTCTTTTTCATGTGCCGGAGACTTAATTTCTTCAGCTGGTTTCCCCTTTGATCAATGCTGGGGGTGTGGACAAGTTTGCAGAGTGAGCTTGATCAGCTGGTTCACTCGACTGTTTGGGCACTTTGTTGAGGCTCCTAAGGAGTACCTCTTGAATTGTCAATCATCATCACAAATGTCCATATTTCCTTGATCTCTTTCAAACTGATCCCTTTCTTGTGGTTCTTCTGTATTCTTTTCTACCTCACTGTCTGTAGCAATTTCTTCATCTACACTGTCTTCTTGATCAGATGTTGTAAGACGATATCCTTCTTCACCTACTTCCAGTTAGGTGACTTCTTGTTTCTCTTCCTCAGTTGCCACACCATCACTGATCACCACTGGGTTATCTCGTTTCGCACCGACATGCGGGTATCATCTCATGCTTTTTGAGATCAGGTTCTTCATCCCACTCCTGATCTACTGCTTTCAGGCTCTTTTCTTTTACTTCCGGCAGTGGGTTTGGTTTCTGTGATGCCTTTATTTAGGTAAACATTACCTTGGCTTTGTGTGGAGGCTGCAGATTGATGGGTTTCACCTTCAATTTGTCAAACAGGTGTTGAAGAGGGAACCCTTAAGATTTCCTCTCCAATAAGTCACCATTCTTATGCAAACCCTTTCTTGGTGCGTAATTGGCAGATCAATTTCCTTCTGGACTTGACCTTTCAACCCGTTGAAAACAAACTGTGACTAGTTGAAGGGAATACCTTCATAGATATTAGCCATTAGCTTAACCCGTAGCTCAGTCAGGTTCTCCATTGACCCTTTTCTTCCTTCAATGTTTTTGGTGATTACTGGTGGAAATTCAGCAAATGAACTTTTGAGTGTTGATCTTTGGAGGTTGTTTGTCTTGCTGTTCTTTCTGGTATTCTTGGCTATTTCTATCCAGAATATTTTGATGTCAATCTGTATAATTTTCATATCAGCCGGACCAGTGTTGGGAAGATTCAGAAATCGGTTGAGTAGACCAGGTGTGATGACCACTTGATTGCCAAATATGGAGCTCGTAATGCAATCAGGGTCAATCTTCTTTCTGCTGGGCACAAACTTTGCATTTTTCCAAAATGCAATCAGATTTTCATAGCATATCCCAACGATTAGGGGGGTTAGGAAGGTTATTAACCCCAGATTCATACAGGCATCAACCAATCATTGAGCTTGTGTTTCATTGTCACAGAAGGAGAGGTAGTGTTCAGGCCTGAAAAATGATCCAGTGATGTTTGATTTTTTGAAATATTGTTCTATGGCAGAGATTGTAGAGGATGAAGCCATTGGCGAATGGGATTAATATTTAGGAAGGCTTCGATATTTCAGAGAAGGAAATAGGGTTTATGATTTTGAGAGAGCGTAAAGAATTCTGAAAAACCTCTAAGTGTTGTTTAAATAGGGTGATTCTTGGTAGTGTAAACGTGGTTGAATATGGAAGGATTTTGTGACGTAATGGCGTTATTTCATGTATATAAATCACGGTATTTGAGTGTAGTGGGGGAGTGGATTGAGGTAAGTAATGATAAATCCCGGGAATCAAGGCGATTGTAATTCAAAAAATAATATAGTTACCTCCACGATTATTAATTGATCTCCACGTGAGTAATTTTCCAAAATATAATCCTCCATAGCTTCTTTATTTTCCATGTGTATAAAACTGATTTAGTTCACACATTATTTGTTGTTTACTCCAATGCATATTTCGGAAGAGTGACCGTGCTGGTCACTAAGCCGGTTTAGTGACTTCTTTACTGTGTTGTGATATATCTGTTCCTTACAATCAGTGTAGTTGACTTCACTGAGTACCAGTGCCTTACCTACCATATGAGTTTACGCATTACGGCAAAGGTTCAGTCAGCTGATGAAGTTAATTAGCTGATTACTCCAGTTAGCTGCTCCTTAGCACTTAGTCAATTTCTATCATTCCCAACTCAGTTCTCAACTTGGTGAATCTTTCATGACTGAGTGGTTTTGTGAAGATGTCAGCCAATTGATCTTCAGTAGGTATATATCTTAGAATGACCTCTCCTTTTTCAACATGATCTCAGATAAAATGATGTATCACATCAATATGCTTAGTTCTTGAATGTAATATTGGATTTTCAGTGATAGAAATTGCACTTGTGTTGTCACACATAATTGGATTTGTCTTCTCCTCCATTCCATAATCCCTTAGCTGTTGTCTGATCCATAGTACTAGTGCACAGCAACTGCCTGCTGCTATATATTCTGCTTCAGCTGTTGATGTGGATATATAGTTTTGCTTTTTACTAAACCATGATACTAGCTTGTTGCCTAACATTTGATAGGTTCCAGAAGTGCTTTATCTATCTATCTTGCATCCAGTATAATCAGAGTCTGAATAGGATATCAACTTAAATCCTCCATCTTTTGGATACCAAATTCCAACATTGATGTTGTTCTTCAGATATTTGATTATTCTTTTGGCTGCTAGAAGATGTGATTCTTTTGGTTGAGCTTGAAATCTTTCACATACTCCTACTGCAAATGTTATATCAGGCCTGCTTGTAGTAAATAAAGTAGGGATCCAATGATTCCTCTATACAACTTCAGATCTACATCCTTTCCAGTTTCATCCTTTCCAAGAATAGCTCTTGCACACATTGGTTTATCTGATGTCCCACTTGTGTCCATGCCATAATTGTGTATCAAGTCTTTTGTGTACTTGGCTTGATTGATAAGGATGCAATATTTCATTTGCTTTATTTGTAGTCCAAGAAAATAATTCAGTTCTCCCATCATGCTCAACAGAAATTTGCTCTTCATTATGTTTTTAAATTTCTCACATAGCTTTTCATCTTCTGATCCAAAGATAATGTCATCGACGTAAATTTGGACTAACAGAGTGTTTGTTCCTTTATCTAGCTAGAAGAGAGTCTTGTCAATGGTTCCTTTGTTGAATCTATTGTCGGTTAGGAATTGTGATAGTGTTTCATACCAGGTTGTAGGTGCATGTTTGAGTCCATAAAGTGCCTTTTTGATCTTGTACACTATATATTCTTTCCCTTTGAGTTGAAAACTAGGAGGTTGTTCCACATATACTTCTTCATCCAAAAGTCCATTCTGGAATGCACTCTTGACATCCATTTGGTTAACTTTTAATTCTCTGTTGGCTGCAAAAGCCAGAAATAGTCTGATTGCTTCCAATCTCGCTACTGGAGCAAAAGTTTCACCATAATCTATGCCTTCTGCTTGAGAATAGCCTTTTGCTACTAGTCTTGCTTTGTTTTTGACAACTGTCCCTTGTTCATCCATTTTGTTTTTGAATACCCATTTTGTTCCAATGATGTTGGCTATGTCTGGTCTGTCAACAAGTTCCCAGACCTCATTTCTTTCTAATTCATTTAGTTCTTCTTGCATGGTCAGTAATCCCATCAAGATCGTGGATTGCATCATCTATTGTCTTGGGTTCCACTTGTGATAGAAAACATGTTAGCATATTCTCCAGTTGTCTTCTGGTTCTGACTCCTGTATGAATGTCTCGAATGACTTGATCTTCAGGATGGTCTCTCAACCAGTTGAGGTCAGGTTGAAGTTGTTCCTGACTTGGTGCTTCCACAACTTCAGTTTTTGCATCAGCTTCATGTTCTTGTTCTGGTGCCTCTTCTGTTGAATGGACTTGTGGCTCATCTTGATTTCCAAAATTGAGATTTAGAATGGTAGCTGGTACTGTGGTATTAATATAAACCTATCTTTGACCTACTTCTTCTTCAAAATCTTGAAAGCTTTCACCATTTGTGTTTGGTTCATCAACGACTACATGAATTGATTCTTCAATCACCAAAGTTCTTTTGTTGAGCACTCTGAAAGCTTTGCTAGTGTCTGAGTATCCCATAAAGATTGCTTCATCTGCTTTTTCATCAAAAGTATGCTGTTGATTCCTGTTCAAAACAAAACATTTTGATCCAAACATATGCAAATGTGAGATATTCGATTTTCTTCCATTCCATATTTCATATGGAGTTTTTCCATGATATTTGTTGGTGATTGATCTATTTTGAGTATAGCATGCTTTATTTGCTGCTTCAGCCCAAAATCTCTTTGGCAAGCATGCTTCTGCAATCATTGTTCTGATTGCTTCTTTGAGTGTCCTGTTTCTTCTTTCTTCTACACCATTCTATTGTGGAGTCCATGCTACTGATAGTTGATGCAGTACTCCATTTTCTTCAGAGTAGGTTCTAATAACTTCATTTAGAAACTCTGTGCCTCTATCTGATTTGATCTTGATGATCTTTAGTTCCTTTTCATTTTGAATTCTTCTTAACAAGTCTGGCAGCTTTTTGAGTGTTTCTCTTTTCTTGTTCATGAATATGGTCTAGGGTAATTTGGAGAAGTCATCCACCACTACTAGAGTGTATTTCTTTCAACTTACACTGACTGGTATAACTGGTCCAAAAAGATCCATATGCAATAGATGTAAGATTCTTGTTGTTGACTGATAGGGCTTTGACTTGAAGGAGCTTTTAATTTGCTTCCCTTTTTGACATGCATCACATAGACCTTATTTCTTGAATGTGATCTCTGGTAAGCGTTCAACTAACTTGTTCTTTGACAGTGTGTTGATGGTTTTGAAGTTGAGATGATTCAATCTTTTATGTCAAATCTAGCTTGTTGATTGCTTACTTTTGAGAAGGAAACGTGTTTCTGCTCTTGCTGTCTTCCAATCTACCACATACATGTTGTCTTCCCTCCTTCCTGCAAGTACAACTGTGTTGGTTTGACTGTGAATCACTTTGCATCCTTCCTTGTTGAAGTGCATATTATAGCCTTTGTCACAAAATTGACTGATACTTAGTAGATTGAAATTGAGTCGTTTAACATAAGCCACATTTTGAATCTTCAAACTATTTTTGAGCATTATGTCTTCCCCCTTAATTTTACCAGGTTTTATTTGCCTCCAAAAGTAACTTTGGGTCCATCAAAAGCTTTAAGGTCTGTGAGCCATCCCTTGTTCCCTATCATGTGTCTGGAACATCCACTGTCTATGTACCAGACATCCTACAAAACAAATTAATTTTGTTTAGGTATCCAGCACTGTTTGGGTCCATACCTGTTAGCAGTCATGCCTCCTACTCCAAGTGTATATCCAAATGATATTCTTTTTGGATAGTTGAAGTCATCAACTTCATATGTATAAGGCATGGCAGAGTACATTCCAATCTTTCTACTGAAGGTATTCTGATACTTTTCGTTGCATTTGCATCCTTTTTCACTCTTCAATATGTAGAAGGAACCTTATTTTCATGCTGCTTCTTGTGTCCAGGAATATGCCTTGGCTGGCTTTTCTTGAACACATGATGCATGTTATGAAATGGTTTCTTCTTATATTTTGGGGGTGTAATATCCCAATCATCCTTAGAAGGTTAAAGTCTTTCCTTACCTTTCTAAACTCCTTGCCTTTATTTGGCTGGATTGATGATTCACTCTGCTGTTTCACTACACTAGGTTTTGACTTCACTGGTGCAGGATGAGTGGTAGAAACTATGACCTGTCCTTTTCTGAATTTTGGTCCATTCTTGGTCCTAGATTCAGATTTGGGTTGTCCATTGTTTCTATTGTCATCCTGACTTTTGAAGCCAAGGCCAAATATGGATCCAAACCTTTTTAGGAGTTTGTAAGCTGGTGCACTAAGTGGTGCAGTGGTGATCTTAACTGGTAGGGATATTTTCTCAACTGGTCTTCCAACATTAGATGGGTGATCATCTGCTGCTTGTTGATCAGTTGAGTGGATCTCCTTACTAGTTTGTTCAGCTTTTACTTTGTCCAGTTCTTTCTTTAATATTTTATTTTCCTTTATTTGATTCTCACATTCATGTTCCAGAATTTCATGATTCATCTGAATTTCTTCAAATTTCCTCATGAGATTTTGGATTAAGTTTGCAGAATCTAGTGGGAGAATAGAAGATTGTGCAGTGTCAGATGTGGATGCACTAGATGATGAGTGTGAGCTAAATGTTACCTTAGTTTCATTAGATTCTTTAGCCATAAGGCATAGGTAATCCTTTTCATTGTCTGAGCTGTCAGCTTCATCATCATCACCAGAATCATTTTCAGATGATTCTTCATTCTTTTCAATGCTAGTTTCAGCTTTGAGTGCCTTCTTGCTTTTTGTCTTTTCAATTGTCTCGTATTTCTTTTTATCCTCATCTTTGTCATTTTCTTCAGGGCAATCAGCCATGAAATGACCTTTCTTCTTGCAGTTGAAGCATCTGTATTCATCATCATTTTTCTTCATGTCTTTGCTTGTGCTAGACTTCTTATATGATGATGAACCTCCTTTGAATTGCTTCTTCTTGCTAAACCTGTCAAAATGTTACCAGTAAAGCTACATGTTCCTTCAGCTCCTGTGTCTATTTGCTGTTTGCATCAGCTTTGTTACTTTGCTTGGGTGCAATCAGCGCACTGTCTTTATGTGTCTATGCTGGTGCACTGTCTTCACCGTTCTACACAAATTCATGAGCCTTTAGTTGAGACATTCGAGTTAAGGGGTATCAATGTTTGCATGATTTGTTGTCCCTCTGATTACTGATGTGATGATCTTCCATCTTTCAGGTTAGCATCTCAAGATCTTCAGGCACATTTTTTCTGTGGATATGCGTGTCCAAGTTGTTGCAGTTCACTGATGATGCTTGAGAATCTGTTGTCCATTTGATCAATGGTTTCACCAGCCTTCATTTTGAAGTTCTCAAATTTCTATTTTGCAACAGATAATTTGTTTTCTTTAACTGCTTCGGATCCTTCATGGATAAGTGCCAATTTGTCCCACATCTCCTTTGCTGTTTTGCAATCTTTGACCCTCATGAACATATTACTGTCCAGAGTCTTCAAAATCATGTCTTTTACAACAAAGTCGAGATTTGCTCTTCTCATGTCATCCTCGGTCCAATCTTTCTTGAGTTTGTCTATTACTTTTCCTTGATCTGCACCAATGGTTACCACAGTTGTGATCTCAATTGGGCCATCATTGATTACATCCAGCATCTCCTCTTGAGTTGCTGCAAGATGAGACAACATTCATATCTTATATTCATCCAAATTATTAACATTGAATATAGGTACCTTTGACATAAAATTTGTGGAATCCATAAGCACAGATAAGAGATATATATTTAGAAGGCACAATTTGAAAACTACTTTGAAAATATGTGATCTCCTTGTTACCAGAAATTAGATCTGAACAGGTTCTGATACTAGGAACACTGCTCCGATACCAATTGTTGGCCCCAGAGAAGGGTAAAACTATAGTCAGAGAAGGGAACACCTCTACCAATTGTGAATAACTATAATGGAGTTTCAAAAACTTTTCTTGTATTTAAAAGCTTTTGGGCAGCGGATTAGTCTCTTGTTAAAATGTTGTTTCAAAGTAGTTTATGCAATCATAGATATAGAGTGTATAAAATAAGGTGTTGTAAGGTCAATTGCTAAAAGTAAATAGACACAAAGGTTTATAGTGGTTCAGGGTGGTGTAATCCGTTAATCCACTCTTCTTCTGTGATGATTGGAGGAATTCACTATAGTTTTCATAGATACAATAGTATGATTGTCCTTGACTACACAAGCTACACAATCTTCAGGACTATCACTCCCTGGTTTCAAATGCTTCAGTGACTCAGTCTCTATCACTGCTTCTTGAGAACAAATTTTTCAGCAGCTATCACAAAGGTTGCAACTCCTTCTCAAATTCCTCTGATTCAATTGCCTAAGTTGGTGTGAATTGGATTCACAGACTTGTGATCAATCTCAGTGCTTGATGTGGAATTTGAGCTCTGATTTCTGAGTTGATCTCTAGATATTTCCTTTTAGTACAGATGGAAGGTTTTTCACTTTGACAGAGTTTCTGCTTGTATTTAATCAGACTTAATCGTTATTTTGCTTGTCTGTCAAAGCCTTCGTTTTATGGCCTTGATAATCCTTGATTTGAATTTTCGTCCGTTGGCTATTTAATGTGGACAATAATCCTTGATTTAATTCTTGATTCCCCCTTAATTATATTCTCCTTGATTTCAGTGATCGGATTTTTCCTCAAACGTTTATCAGAAAATCCATCCTTGATTGATCCTCAATTGATTGTGCATTTAATGCTTGATCTTCATCATTTGAAATATGAATGAGTATAGTTTACCTGATCGTTCCCTAAACGGTTAAGTGACTCTTTTGACTTGGCTGCTTGGTTCTTCCTTCATTGTTATGTCTTTGGTTCTTCCTTCACTTCTCTGTCCTTACTCAGCCGAAAGTCAGTTTACTTTTCCGGTTTACTGCATTGTTGTTTTCTTTAATCCTTTCGAGTACTTTTTGTACTTCACTGATCCTTGATTTGGGTGAGATAAATGTACACCACATTTGAAAATGTATTTCATTACTTAGACTTATCCAAGGTCATCACAGACTTCCTTGGTTATAACTCAGACCATAATGTCTTCATACGTCTCTGCAGGTACTTGGCTGGCTTTATTCTGCCGTGTCTCCGTATTTACTTTGCCGTCCTACCAACTAATACAATACTTGTCTGACTCAACTTATACAACATGTCAGACTCTAAGTAAGACTTATACATAGAATTCTAACTTATTTCAGGCTTGCTATAACTGCTAGTATGGCCATCATCAAAACATAATAAAATGTTCCTAACAATTTCTCAAGCATTGAAAATCAGTGGATGGTGGATATGCATAAAGAAATCAGAGATTACCTTCAGAAAAGAGAACAAGACAAGGATAGAAACTAGATCAGCACACTTACATATGATTTTATCTTTATGTTGATCCTAGTTTGTAATAACTTTGAACAAATCTGATTTTAAAGAGATATGGATGAAATTTGTTCTATTTTTGTTTTTATCTTTTTGCTTTGCTGTAAGGAGGGTATTGGCATCATCACTAAAAATGGGGAAATTGTTGGACATATTCTAGTTTTAATGATAAGTTCCAGACTAGCTGTTATAGAACAATGGCAAAAAGAAGTCTAGATTAAATGTATAGGTTTACTAGAGTTTGATCTTTGTATAGGTTTGATCAAACAAGCACTGTAAAGAGGTTAGCTGACATGTTCATCAAACCAATCTAGGTAAGTAGGCTGTCGAGGTCAGTAGAGTGTCTAGGAACCTGATGATGGTTGAAGGCTGAGGGTTCAAACTCAGTTTTTGAAGGCTAAGGGATCAAACTTTGTATTTAAAGTCAAGGATATAGAATAAGAATTTAGTGAGGTCTGTGATGACGTAAACTGATCACATATACCTTTTGTTGAAGGTCTAAGTTCCATAAAAGTTAAGTGGTGATTGGAACTTGGTTATTAAAATGGTCACTACTAGAATTTCTCGGATTTGTGACGGCGGTTTTCATCACAAATTCGTCACTAACGCTCGTTTGTGACGAATCAGTGACGAAACCTATTTCCGTCACGGAACACCTCGTTGCAAATTTTTTAGTTGAAATTGACCTTGCCACTATGTTTCGTGACAAAATTGTGACGAAAGTCATACTTTGTGACATAGCTGTGACAAAAAATTTGGTGATGAATCTGCAACAAAAATTATATTTTGCAACGAATGTGTGACAAAATTTTCCGATAAGTTTGTAATGGAGAGTTGTGTCAAAGTTGCTTCATAAAATAGCGACAAATGTGTGACAAAAAAATACAACAATTTTGTAACCGAATTTTTTTTATGAAATAGTGATAACCATATCTCACAAATTTGATATGAATTTGTGATGAATGTTTACGATAAAATTGTGACAAGATTTTAGTGATTAGTATGTGACGAATTCATGTGACAATTTTGCTACCAAATTTAGCAATAAAATCGTGACATTTATCCCCCACAATTTTGAATAAATTTTGTGACGGTGTATTACGATAAAATTGTGACAAAGTACCTTGACAAATTTGTAACAAATTTTACCTATCTTTGTAACGGATTGTTGTGTCAAAATCAATAGTTGCAATGACTTTGTAACAAAATTTATATTTGACAATTTTATTATATTTATTATTTACAAAAATTATATTCAATATTATTAATGTTCTCTTAAATAAAACGTTTCAATAGCATAAATAATCAAAACACTTCCATGATCATGAAACTGAAGCGAATCATTTTATTCATAATTGAGCCAAATAGAATTTCAAAACATGAAATCATTATTCACTACTAGAATTTCTCGGATTTGTGATGCCGGTTTTCGTTGCAAATTCGTCACAAACGGGCATTAGTGACGAATTAGCGATGAATAGTATTTCCGTCACGGATCACCCCGTTGCAAATTGTTTCTGTTACTAATTGTTTTTTCTTTAGGAGACTAATTGTTATGAATATATTAATTTTTTAGCATTCAGAATGACTATTCTTAGTGTGATGTTTATATACAGATTCAAATCAAGAAAGTTTAAACTTCTTCACTTGTCATTTGGTGGAGTCCTAATTGCATCTACCGATCCTAAAGTTAAGGTGCATGACATCTATTTTCGTACATCCATTTTGATAGCTGATTCTACCGGATGATAAAATGTTTCTCCTTGAGCATCTACGGGGAAGTACGGTCGTAATGTTATCATCAGTTTCTTTTTTTTGACAAAGTTTATGACTTCGTTTGAAAACATTGATTGTGTTAAGTAAGAGTTTCTTTCTAGGTGTTGTGATTTTTGTTGTACTTGACTATTCATGTGAGATTTTGATACTATGTAAATGGTTGTCATTAGATTTTAGTACTACAATTTGAGCTATACATTGGGGGTTCGTATTAGATTTTGAGTACTCATATTTTTAGATATATAATGTTGTGTGAGTGCATAAATACTTTTAGAAAAATCATCAACGGCATTCTGAACCTTTTTGGTGTGCAGCAAGGTTAATATGTTGTTGATATAATTATTAACAGCTGATGTTGCGTAAAACATCAGTTTCTTGTATAATGATGTTTATCCGAGGGATATAAGGCTATATAAAGTGTATTTTAGTGGTGTTTTCAGTGGCGCTTGGTGGCGGCCATGGATTCAGCGGTGGTGCAATGTAAGAGATTTAAGACGGGGCAATTCAGCTTTGCCTTGTGTTTTATATCATTTTGCCCGAGACTTAAATGAGTTACATGGCTCCCCTATTTATTGGAGGAGCAAACTTAGTAGCTAAGTAAACTAAAATATCTAGATGGTAAGTAGATCGAATATCTCGGCGGCGTCCACACAAGATCGAGGTCGCTGGCGGACCCGTTTATCAAATGAGATCGCATGCCGGCCCCCTAATCCTCTTATGTCGTCGCATAGGGTTGAGGGCTTGGAATGGGTCCGAAGGCTCGTGGTCCTGATTTGACTTGAGAGCTCGCGGACAGTAATGGCCGGTGGCCTCATCCACTAATGTCGGTGACCGGTTGGACACGAATAAGGATCCGTGGGCCGAAGTACGATTTAGGCACATCAATGGCCCCCTACTCCGTGCCCTAATCATTTTCTTGAAATGTTAGGCGGGGAGTAATAGTCTATTTGCGGATCCGTTGCCTTGAAATACGGTGATGGCTCGTTGTTGTGGCGGATCGCCTGTTAGCTTTGCCTAAGTTCCGTACTCTGAGTAGATCTTCTCGTTGCTTGTATGTAGTTGATGAATTTCGCTTCTTGTGGCTTGTGCCATGAATTGATCTTGTCTTTGGTGGCTTGAGAGCTTTTAGTCTTGTAGAGGGCTCGCTCGAAGACGAGCTCCAAAATATGATACCGACCTAGAGTCGGGCTTATAAATGTTCGCTCGAGGGTGAACTCTAAATATGATGCCGACCTGGCGTCGGGCTTATAAGAAGGTTCGCTCGAGGGCGAACTCCAAATATGATGCCGACCTGGCGTCGGGCTTATAAATGTTCGCTCGAGAGTGAACTCCAAAATATGATGTCGAGCTGAGGTCGGGCTTATAAGAAAGTTCGCTCGAGGGCGAGTGCCAAATATGATGCCGAGCTGAGGTCGGGCTTATAAATGTTCGCTCGAGGGCGAACTCCAAATATGATGCCGACCTGGTGTCGGGCTTATAAGAAGGTTTGCTCGAGGGCGAGTGCCAAATATGATGCCGAGCTAAGGTCGGGCTTATAAATGTTCGCTCGAGGGCGAACTCCAAATGTGATGCCGACTTGGCTTCGGGCTTATAAAATGGTTCGCTCATGGGCGAACTCCAAAATATGATGCCGACCTGGCGTCGGGCTTATAAGAAGGTTCGCTCGCGGGCGAACTCCAAAATATGATGCCGACCTGGCGTCGGGCTTATAAGAAGGTTTCGCTCGTGGGCGAACTCCAAAATATCAAAATATGATGCCGACCTGGCGTCGGGCTTATAAATGTTCGCTCGAGGGAGAACTCCAAAATATGATGCCGACCTGTTTATCGGGCTTGATCGCCGACAACGCTCTGTCGGGCTTAGTCGCCGACAACGCTCTGTCGGGCTTAGTCGCCGATAACGTTCTATCGGGCTTGAACTAGTGTTGATGGAAACCACCGGTTGTATCTTTGTGCATGTAGCGCATGTGCTTTTCGCCGATTACGCTCTAACGGGCTTAGTCGCCGACAAAGCTCTCGCTGGCTTAGTTGCCGACAACGCTCGTCGGGCTTTTCGTTGTAGAAATCCATGTCGATGAGCTCTCGACATGGAGCATGTAATAAAATGTTTACTTTATTTTTGCTCGAAATATTCCATCTTTTTCGAGTTCATTTGTTTGGGTCCGACATGTCCGTGTATGTATATATATAGGGCCCCTTGTTTTTGGCGAGGTCGAGGATGTTAAAGCGTCGAACTTGCTAAAAATAATTGAATTGAAAGCCTTACTTGTTTCTGTTGAGCTTGATGATCGAATCGAAAAATCGATGTACGCCCCTTGTTTTGGTGAGATTGAAGGCGCTTAAAACCGAGCTCACGAAAATACTTGGGGCGAATAATAATACTTGTCTCGAATCGGACTGTTTTGTTGCACTTTTGACTTGATCAAAAAATCCGATATATGGCCCCTTGTTTTTGGCGAGGTCGAGGGCGCTAAATATCGAGCTCGCTAAAAATAATCGAACATAAAGTCTGACTTGAACTTGATAATTGAATCGAAAAATTCCGATGTGCGTCCCCCTTGTTTTGGACAAGATTGAGATTCGAGTAACTTGTCTGAAACAAATGTTGAGGTCGAACTTAGAGCTGGCCGAGGTCGGACTTAGAGCTTGCCGACCGAGGTCGGACTTAGAGCTGGCCGAGGTCGGAGGTCGGACTTAGAGCTTGCCGACCGAGGTTGGACTTAGAGCTAGCCGAGGTCGGACTTAGAGCTTGCCGAGCTAAAATATATATATTTTTTTTCTGCAAAATTATCTTTCATCATTTTTTTTTGGGACAATTTATCAATTATGCCATTAGAAACTTATCCATGATGGCAGCAACGTTCCTCCGCAAATTCATGGAACATATTGATGAAAAATGCCTGTATCAAATAAAAGGAGTGCATACCATATCATGTTGAGGGATTCTTTCTGTGATACATAGTACACTCGATTAAATCTGACTCCACCCCCAGAGCCTCCAAAATAGCAGCAGCAGCAAAAGAGGAACGTAAATCCTTGGTTCTCAGGCTCCGGCGAAGACGTCAACGGATACTCCGGCTCTTTTCTCGGTCAGATCTTTCATCTATCTAGTGGATGAGAACTCAGATTTTGGTGGCTTCGGTGCTGCAATCCTCTTTCATCGCCGGCTCCTCCTCCACTCCTTGCTCCGGCAAATGCAACATAGAAGCAAAGACCGAATGATGTCGGCGTCGAAGCAAAAGCGAAATAAAAGAAGACTCGAGCAAACAGACTACCTCATTCTCTTCTCTTGATTTTCTCCTTGCCTTTGCAGCTCTGGTGGACTGGGGAAGATGAAAAAGGCTTCAAGCGGCCATTGAAGAGAGCAGCAACGCAGAGAAAGCTTCGATTTTTTTATTTTATTTTTGAAGTTTGAACCTGTAAATCTAGATGACTAGATGGATATATTGGAAATCATGATGGTTCTTTTAGATCTGGGTGCAGATCTTGTTTAACACTCTACCGGAAAGCCGAAAATGAGAGATTTTAGGCCGCCGGAATTCCAGATCTGACCGAAAAAGTGATAAAAATGTCGATTTCCGGTACTTGAGCCAAGCGATGTTGCGTAAAACATCAGTTTTATGTAATGATGTTTATCGAGGATATAAAGCTATATAAAGTGTATTTTAGTGGTGTTTTCGGTGGCGCTTGGTGGCGGCCATGGATTCCGCGGTGGTGCAATGTAAGAGACGAAGACGGGGCAATTCGGCTTTGCCTTGTGTTTTATATCATTTTGCCCGAGACTTAAATGAGTTACATGGCTCCCCTATTTATAGGAGGAGCAAACTTAGTAGCTAAGTAAACTAAAATATCTAGATGGTAAGTGGATCGAATATCTCGGCGGCGTCCACACAGGATCGAGGTCGCTGGTGGACCCGTTTATAAAATGAGATCGCGTGCCGGCCCCCTAATCCTCTTATGTCGTCGCATAGGGTTGAGGGCTTGGAATGGGTCCGAAGGCTCGTGGTCCTGATTTGACTTGAGAGCTCGCGGACAGTAATGGCCGGTGGCCTCATCCACTAATGTCGGTGACCGGTTGGACCCGAATAAGGATCCGTGGGCCGAAGTACGATTTAGGCACATCAACAGCGAGAATCGAGTGATGTGAAAAATATTCAACATCACTTTAACGGCATGTGTAATAAGCAGCCATAAATACAACAGAAACATGCATCGTAAGCGGCTGTAAATACAGCCGCAGCATGCTTTGTAAGCTGCCATAACTATAACTGCAGCGTGCTCGGTAAGCTTTCATAAGTACAACTGCAGCGCACTATGTAAGCCGCAATTGCTTTCTACTTTTAGCGGAACCAAACTTTGCTGCGTGCGTTGAGCGCTGCCAATAAGCATTTTGCATGCTGCGAAAAACATAATTTCTTGTAGTACTTTATTTGGAGGTGAACTGATAAAAATTACAATCCAAAAGCATCCAAACCAACTATAACTCCAATATGTCAGACAACTGCCCGTGATATTAAACCAATAATGAGACTGATCAAGTTATCAAAGCATTTAGCAACTAATACTTTCCAACAGCTAGTAAGGTCTTATTTTTAACAAAACCTTTCTCCGATTATTCAAGTCTAGCATAGATATTTTATCCTACTAGTAATTTGTCTACACCTTGATTGATGTAACTATATATAATCAAGGTCTTTTGTGCTTGTAACTCAACCAATGCCATTAGAAGAGTAATATATATGGTCGAATTTCATTTTAGCATTTCAACTATGGAAATAAATGAATACTATTTTGCAAGCAGCAGGGTTTAAGAAACACATACATAATCATTAACCACTTGGAAACTTTCACAAGTCACTAAATGTGAATTTTGTGACTATGACTCTATGCAAAATGCATAACAAAAAAACATTAATATTCATACAAAATTCTTATTTCTTACCAATTATTCATCCGACTATATGCAAAATGCATAACAAAAAAACATGAATATTCATACATTATTCTTATTTCTTACCTATTATTCATCCACGCACCAGACAAATCATTCAAGAATCAGGAAAAAACTTTATAAGCTATTATTAAAAGCAAAAAGAATACCTTTTCCAGGCCGAGGTAGACCATTGCTTCGAACATCAAGACAATTCCGGCCATATCAAGTTCCCAAGTAGTGAAATCCGCCGCCTAAGCGGAGGTCTTAGCAACACCTAGGCTCTTGCAAGCTTCCTGAATGTCCTCATATGCGTTTCATCTTTAGCGCCGCCACATTCACCAACCTCAACACCCAAGATCTTGCAGCTGCTACACCTAAATAAGTAGATTATATACAGAAATTTATGACCATGTGAATCTCAGCATCATGCATCCCGGTGAAGGGATTTTTGAGCACTTACACCATACCACTATAAACATGAATTTAACTTGTTAAAATCCCATTCATACAGAATTAGTAAACTGCTTTAAGAACAAGAAAACAACTACAGTTAAACATCCACACACAAGGAAAAATTGTCCCAGGCATCAAAATTCTGTGTAATAGCTTGCTAAAAAACATGGCGATAATTGTTAGGAAAATAACATGTATAAAAATTTCACAGCAAAGCTAAACTCTACCAAGTGGCATAAAATTTGAAAACGATGTAGTTGTTCTTGGCAACCAAATCTGTGAAATCTAAATGAAGCAAAAAAAAAAAACATAACCAATTTCTTTTCATACTCAGTTTCACTGCTGCTCATATCGGAAGAGAGAATTGAGTGCTGCTCATATTGCTGCTCGTATTGGAATAAGAGAAAGTAGGAGGAATCTCATTTGACACAACAAAGAAGAAAACAACACAGAGTATAGATACCTTCCAACATTTCAGCGCCATTGTTGTAAATAAAGCAAAATGTTTAAAATTGATGTTTGGAGAGACAACCTAAGTAATTTATTGTCCAAGATTAAAGAATTTTAATAAGTGGAGGAAGTAGTAGAGTCCCTGAATCCTGAATCAATTGTCCCAAGGGAAGACACTCTAGGTGAAGGGAAAACAGAGAAAGTGAGCATCATTTGAATTTTTGCTGTAAATCCTCCACTGCCATCAAATTCCACTACACCGAACAACAATATGTCATCAATTCTATAAACTTTTAACCTAACCATAAAATGAAACATCGCATACATATTCCTTAAACTAGATCTATTTGCAATAGAAACAATAGCAGGGACTTACCTATGTCATTAACTCATAATACTAGCCTACTGAAGTGTAGCCGCCGGAAAAAAATAGTCGTGAAGGTCACCTTGGCTTGAACTGGTGCGAATGCTCATCTACTTCAGCGGAAGTCGTGCGTGGCCATCCTAGACCGCCTGGTGGTGGAGTACAACGATGAAGGATCGTTGACTTTTTGTCGGTATGTGGAGTCTGCAAAAAGAGGCAGGTGGAAAGGGGGAGGAAGGAGGATGAGGGAGGAGGCCGCCGATAATGGGTGTTCGGTGTTTAGGTAATGAAGGGATTTATTCTATTTAGTTTAACAAGAAATTTAATTTTTAAGG
Source organism: Gentiana macrophylla (assembly GCA_026214975.1). NCBI lineage: Eukaryota > Viridiplantae > Streptophyta > Magnoliopsida > Gentianales > Gentianaceae > Gentiana > Gentiana macrophylla. Next base: position 91,185,689 of record CM047814.1, read on the forward strand.
AGATGTTTTTATTAAGGATTATACAAATATAAAAATAATAAGGAGATTGAAAAAAATTAGGACATTAATTTTTCTTTCCGGATACGAAAGGTTCACACACACTTGTTCTAAGCGGTCACGACTCTCGAACACTGGTCTTTTGCCAGTGAGTGACCTAGTGAAACCACTAATTAGGAGAATTAAAATTTTGTCATCAACGAACAAAACAATTTATGTCTCGTCATTGTAAGTATCATTTAATGATGAATTTTTACCTCCTCATCAAATTCTCTTTGTTAAAAGACACTTTTCTTGTATAGCAGATCATTGAGAGCGACCTTCATAACGTCGCAGATTGAACTTCTTATAGCTAAAAACCCAACTATGAGCTTGTACTGATCTGCCCCGCTTGACCATTTTAACCCCATTTTGGGCCAAAACGTCTATGGTCTTGTACTGATTTGGCCTTCTTGACCATTTTGGCCCGCTTTTGGCCCAAAACGTCCAATGTTGATAATCATTGAATTATACCCATGTCAATTTTTGTATATTCTATATATTAGAAGTACTAGAATATGTCTTCTCAAAAAAGTACTAGAATATATACGTAGACTATATAATAATTACATAATATACAAAGAAGTATACACTCACAAATATTGCATTGAGTAGGGTTCGAACCCGGTACTAAGAGGTGGTCATGGGACTTAACTTTAACCACAAAATTAAGGCCTCATTGCCTTAATAATTTGATTTGTTAGACTTTAAACTTTAATTATTCCTTTTACTATCAAAAGATTTTTGTTCCATGATAACATATTGTTCCCTCTAGCTAAGTCCAACAAAATCAATTTGCTAACTGAATTTATTAGGGGTAATGGTTATAAAGGACAAATGTTGAGAAGAAATTGTAAAAATTGACAAGTGGATTGAAAAATGGTGAAAAATGACAAACGACACTTGAAATGACGAATTACCCTTGCCATATTTAATGATTTCAATTTCACTATCAAACAAATCCACTATAACTTTTTAATATCAAACAAATCTACTACCAAACAAATCCACTAAAAGAAAAGCAAAAACTAAAAACTTGAGAAATGCATAATCCTCCAGTTGAATGATAATTTATCCCTTTTGAAATTATATTCAATCCACTGGACTAAATGTCAATTAATACATAAATTTTGACCTTTTTAACATTTTTTTTGTAATTAATGGGTTTTTTCTAATTTAAATTGTGTTATATATTTCATTTATTTAGTGTCGTCTATCATTAAAAAGACTACATCAACCATGGAACATTGTCACAAATGAGTGATCGAATATGTTCGTCACAAATTTTTTTCACTAATTTTGCAATAAATATACGTCGAAGAACTTATCCGTTATCAAATTAGCTGTGGAAGTTTTAGTAACCAAGTTAATCCATCGCATATTTGTCACAAATATTGGCATCTAAATTGGCTTGAAGATTTTGTGACAAAATAGTTACCGTTTTATGCCATGTACATATTTTGTCGCATTGTCCTCACGGTCGCTTGTAAAAATAATTTATATTCATTTTGTCACTCATCAATCAGAATAATGTTATACATGAGTGTCTTAGTGTTTTGGTCACAAATTTTGTCGGTACTTCAAAAGCAAACATATATGGGCAAATTTATCAGTTAGTGATGAATTAGCAAGGAATTTTTTCGTGACCAATCTAGTTTGTCGCATATTTGTCATAGATAATGGCGCATGATTTTGGCGTGAAGGTTTGTGACAAAATAGTTACTGGTCTTTTGTCATGTACATATCTTGTCACAATATCGCCGCATTTTTTGCGAAAATAATCTTCTTATGTTTTGTCGCTAATTTGAAGCAATGATGTCACAAATTTCTGACGAACCATTTTCGACACAAATTTTTTCGTCATGAACTTTCGTCACCAAATTCTTGTCACACACATATTTTGTCACAAAGGGGTCGCAAGTTCTAGCACAATATTTATTTTTGTGATTTGTCACTAAACCATTGAAACTTTGTCACAAATCACCAACGAAATATTTTCACAACTTTTTGGTCATTAAATTCTCGTCACTAATTAGCGGGAAAATAGATGTGGGACAAATTTTCCAATAGTGATGAATTAGCTACGATAAATTTTGCGACGAAGATACTCTATCATAGATTTATCACAAAATATAAATTTGGCGCAAATGTTTGTGACGTAATGGTGACAAAAAGTTTGCAACGTACACTTTTTGTCGCAATGTCATCATGATTCGTGGTAAAAATAATTTATTTTTATTTTCTCAGGAAGTAGTAGCAAATATGTCGCTACTTTGTGATGAAATATTTTCGTGACAAATTTTAGTCACAAATCCGGGAAATTCAAGTAGTGATTATTCATGATTAACAGACAAATACAAGAGACTAGGTTTTATCACCGAAAACAACTCAATCTTGTGAACGAGAAATCGTCTCTAAAAGTGTCCCGGTCTTGTTAAACATCCTGAAGAACTTGTTTAAAATCATGACGATCTCGCTTTCACCGCTAGCACATATCCACTGTGGCCTCTTTCGGCATATCATCCAAATCCGGGTCCTTTGTTCTAAGATATGGTAGGACAACATCACATCGCTTTAAACTTCTCTGCCTTGGCCACCCAAAAGTAACTTCATCAAGAACATTCTCTGCAACAAAATACCTGACCAAGGTAAGTAATCTTCAAATGTCAAGAATACCTAAAAGTGCTTGGAAATGAATACTATCATTGGGATACTCAAGAAACTAGGATAAATGAGAGAAAACACTAACAATTTAATAAAAGAGTTATAGAAAGGAATATGTACCTCTCAGGGAACTGAAAAAAAATGCCAACCCTTTCCGAGAATAATAATTCAGGGGTTCCACATAGAACTATGAATCCCACGGATATTTACATATTAACTAAGTTACATCGTGTAGAAAGCAACTAGAGTTAGTGCTGGGGTATATAGTTTGATCAACTCAAACTCAAACATGTTGCTTAAACAAGCAACAAAGATTACCTCTTTAAGGCGAAACACCCTTTCAAGAAATTCCTTGAACATTCATATCCATCCAGCCATGTTCACCCGAAACTATAAAAGACAAGTATCACAATTGAAATTCCTGTGCAACCAAACAGAAGGGGAACAAAAAGGGAACCAACAGATATGAGGAAAAAATGATTACTGACAATAATGTACCAAATACCATGAAGGCTTTAAGTTCAAAGGGTAATATTGTTCACTAGGTAAAGACAACAACAAAAACATTGAACATATAAAAGGGATAATACCTTCACAATTATATCTATACCCACAATTAGACCTGAGATGCCGAATGTCCGATTTAGACCTTCCTGCCCAACTGCATAATTTCCTTGGAGCAAAAAGGCCATTAAGCTTACTTCAAGAAATAGCATTCTTGATGTTGAAAACTAGGATATCACGCTCAATATATTTATTTTTCTAGGAGTACATTCCCAAGCCTGCATTTAAAAGTTCCTTTATTAAGCTATGTTTTTTAGCTAAATGTAGTCAATGGATCATAGGAAAATCACACTTTTTTCTAAAGGTTGCAAGTGGAATAGCCAAAAAGTATTAAAAGAAGTTGGTTTATCTCAAAAATATCTAAATAAGCATGTCTAGTATTGTTGTAAAGTTGGATGCCAAGCAGTTATAAAACACAAATACATGTGTGAATGGCCTATTTGTCTGGAAGAGGAAAGAGCAAATAATTAAAAGTGGGATCAATTTGCAGCGAATAACTCTGATGGCGGATGACTTTGCAACTAGACCGAAGGTCTCAGTGAAGTTTACTCCATAGGACTGTAGAAACCCCTTGGCAACAAGTCTTGCCTTGTACTTTAGTACATAGCCATCAGGGTTCAGTTTTAACTTGAATATCCACCTGTTACCAACCAGCTGATGGCTAGTGCTAGGTGGAACAAGCTCACAGGTGTCACTCTTCATCAGTGCAGTGTATTCAACTTCCATGGCCTTCTTTCACTGAGGAATAGCTATGGCGTCTGACACTTTGACAGGTTCAATAAGGTAAGTTGCTGGAAGTGGCACAATAGTGGCAGTGTAGGTTTTGGGCTTAACGATTCCACTTTTGGATCTTGTTTGCATAGAGTGTGTAGGTTTCTTGGGTTCTCTGTTGTTGTTGTGTATTATTAGTGGTGGACACAGTGGTTACATGCTATTCCTCTTCATGTCTAGTGTAGTCAGAGTGAGTAGTAGGTGAAGTGTATGAGGGTGATGTAGATGATGATGAAGAGGGTGAATTAGTACAAGAGTGACTGGGGCATGATGATGCAGTAGGTGATGTAGAAGATGTAGATGATGGTGATGTAGTGTGTTTCCCCCTGAAGAGGAAGTAGATGTAGGGGAATTTGCAAGAAGGACAAACTAACCATGTCATACATTTATTTTCAAAGATTGGCACACAAATTAAAAGAACTGAAACATACCTTCTCATTAATTATTAGGATCATTGACATGACATGCTCAAATATAGTAGCCTCAAGATCAAAATTTGGCCAGAGATAATTCTCCAAGCACTCGCTATCATCCACTATCATCACCCTCTGCAATGGTACCGTTTTTCAACCACCTTATTCAATGATGAAAATCCATAAGCAAAGTAGCAAACTCAATTCCACTCAAAGTAACTAAACTTTCGTTTTCTACTACATTATTAAAAACAATATTCCCCCAAATAAATAAGAAGCTACAAAAACATTTCTACCGAAAAGGCACTAAAATAAATTACCTTTTACTGTGCGCTCAATTTCGTAAATCTCTTTACCAAATTGAGGAATAAAGTGATGGAAGTAGAATCTTAGATCTAAACGAATTAGATCTATGTGCAGCGGATGGATCACGATTCATATATTATAACACATAAACAAAGGATTTAATTACTACAGGGGTTAGAAAAATCATACCAATAGTAGGAAGAGAAGCTTTGATCTTAGGACGAGAAGCCTTGATCTTCCAATGTGTTCTCCAGACGGTGGTTGGTGGACACCCTTCTTGATATGAGAACCTCCTTGATATGCAACACCAAGAAAAACTTGTAGTTTTTCTTCTTCTAAAACCCAAGACAAGAAAACTAATTTTTTTCTCTATATTTTGGTGATGATGGCCGAAAATAATTAAGTGTATTTTACACTTGGAATAAATCTCCTTTTATAGGAGAGTAAATCCTTGGTCTCCAAGTTTTAATTAATTAAAAAATTAATTAATTAAATAAAATAAAAAGATATTTTCCTTAATGAATAATTGTGACATGTTATTGACCAATAGTAATTCAAATAACAAGTCATACAATCAATCACATAACAAGAATATCTTTTATTTTCCAAAACACAAGAAAATTAATTCTTGTGCTAATTAAGACCAAAAATGCGCCACCTCCTAGGGTTTAGAAGCCCACATAAAATGTTTTTTATGTGTATTATATTATTCAGCCCAACTAAATAATATTCACTCATATCCATTAATTGGCCCAACCAATTAATTATTTCTGAGGCCCAAATAAACAAGAATATTATCCCGAATTATAGAAGCCACATTGCGGACCATGGACCTATAACCAGTAGCTCCAATAATTAAATATATTATTCATCGAACATACTAAATATATTAAATTATTAATTCCGAGATTACGCCCCCATAAACTCAAACTGAACTCTACCAATTATAGATATATACTTATACTCAACCTATAGAGTGAATAAGAATCCATTGATATAATCACTACATACGGATTAACCCTCCATAGATCGCCCACTCTTGTAGGGATGTCTCCGTAAACCCGATTATGAGAATATCTTATCCTTATTTACCATTAACCACCGATGATCAATTAGTGCACATATCTGACTAGTAGCTAATTAGTAAAATATGAACTCCCGGGATCGACCACTTTCTTAGGGCTAACAAATATGGGGACTGCCTCTCTACTTCCCACAGGAAGGAATGGATTCCATATCTATGAAAATCAGAACTACTCACTCATCCAGAGACAGTGCCAATGAGAAGTGACTAGGAACACATATTTAAGTGAACCATAACTAACACATCAAACACTACACCGAGACAAGTAGCACCCTGTGATCACCTCAGGATTAAGGTTGATCCATATTTGATCATCTAATGATTTAATAAAATTCCATGATTACAGAATTATATCGAGAAATTCAGATTAAATTGGTCCAGTCCTATATGAATGCCATCATATATAAATGCCCCACGTAGGTACCCTTTACCGACAGTCCGGATAAGATTATCACACCCTATGGTGTTCTGGGCGCATTATTGGTGATTTAATCATGAGACCCTAAATTCTGATTAAGTTCACCACGGACTAACAGTTTAAGTATATCACCACTAACTCAATCCTCACGTGCATTCCATAGACTGAGTTAAGCGGTTACATACTGATATACATAAGGTTTGCAGAAGTGTATACTATATAAGCACAAAGAAAATAAGATGAATAATAAAATATGTCATTTATTAATTTAAAACAATTAAAAAATTGTCTTTCGGCCGCTACATCTAACAATCTCCCACTTGCTCGAATGACAAGTAATAATTGTTTTAGAGCACACCCATTAACAATTACAACAAGAACTACATCTCCCACTGCTCTAAAGCAAATGACTCATGTCCCGAATACCCATGTTTTCCAAGTTCCTCATAAAGACCTGAATGGAAAGCGTCTTTGTAAACAGATCAGCAAGGTTTTTGGCTGAGGGGATTTTCGTGAAGGAAATGTCTCCTCTTTGTGCAATCTCTTTAATCAAATAGTATTTTCTTTCTATATGCTTTGACTTCTGGTGACTCCGGGGTTCTTTGGAATTCGACACGGCCCCGTTGTTGTCACAGTAGAGACGTATCAGATTTTCTGGATTTGGGATTACTCCTAAATCTCCTAGGAACTTCTTGAGCCATACCGCTTCCTTAGCTGCCTCAGAGGCTGCTATGTGTTCGGCTTCCATAGTTGAGTCGGCTGTACTGGATTCCTTGACGCTTTTCCAGACTATTGCTCCATCTCCAAGAGTAAACACTGAGCCTGATGTCGATTTACGATCATCCTTATCTGACAGGAAGTCAGAATCAGGGTACCCTGCTATATCCAGTTTCACACATATAAATCCTCGTTCTCTTAAGATACTTGAGGAGATTCTTCACTGCTGTCCAATGGTCCATGCCCGGATTGGACTGAAAACGGCTGACCAAGCCCACGCCATAACAGATGTCTGGTCTAGTACACAACATAGCATACATCAGACTACCAACAGCCGAAGCATATTGTACTCGTCCCATACTCTCAATTTCCTCAAGAGTCTATGGAGACTGCTTCTTAGAGAGTTGAATGCCGTGACGGGTTTGTAGGAAACCCTTCTTTGCATTCGTCATGCTGTAACGTAACAACATCTTATCTATGTAAGATGCTTGGGACAGAGCCAACATCATATTCTTCCGATCCTGTATAACTTGGATCCCTAGAACATAACTCGCTTCTCCCAAATCTTTCATTTAGAACTGCGTGGCTAACCAATTTTTCATATCCAACAACATTCCTTTATTGGATCCAAATAGCAGAATGTCGTCAATGTGTATACACAAGGCTCATCAAAGTTTTGTTCGAAACCATACGACTTGACTGTTTCATCAAATCTATGATTCCAAGACCGAGATGCTTGCTTCAACCCATAAATGGATTTGAGCAACTTGCACACTTTGTGCTCTTGGCCTTTCTCGATAAATCCTTCTGGCTGCTGCATATATATTTCCTCGTCAAGATAGCCGTTTAGAAAGGCTGTCTTAACATCCATCTGCCAGATCTTATAATCTAGACATGTAGCAATCAAATGGAGGATCCGAATGGACTTCAGCATTGCCACAGGGGAGAAGGTTTCTTTGTAGTCGATTCCCTCTCTCTGTGTGTAGCCTTTGGCCACTAGCCGAGCTTTGAAGGTTTCAACCTTTCCATCCACTCCCTGCTTTCTCTTGTAGATCCATTTTCTGCCTATGGGTTGTACACCCTCAGGGCAATCCACAAGTTTCCAGACTGAGTTAGAGTACATAGACTCCATCTCCTAATTCATTGCCTCAACCCATATGTCCTTATCAAAATCATCCCTAGCCCTGCGATAGGACACTGGATCATCCTCCACTCCATCAGAGACGGAAATATTCACCTCTGGTTGCAAACCATACCGCACTGGTGGCCGAACCACTCTGGTGGTACGTCTGAGTGGTCTAGGACTGTCAGGGTCGACAGGTGTATCAGTGGTGTTGTTGTTCGTCCAGTGGTCTGACTTTGTTAGAAAGTAACTCCTCGAGTACAACTTTACTTCGAGGTTTGAAGTCTTTCATATATTGATCCTCGAGAAAAGTGGCGTTAGTTGAAACTATCACCCTCTGATCTTCTGGATCATAGAACAGACCTCCTCTTGTCCCTTATGCATACCATACAAACAGACATACTTTTGTACGTGCTTGTAATTTGCTAGTCTTGTCAACCAGCACATGTGCCGGACACCCCCATATACGGTAGTGACGCAAACTAGGTTTACTCCCAGTCTATAACTCAAGAGGCATTTTATCGACAGACTTTGACGGTACCACATTTAGAATACGGACCGATGTTTGAAGGGCATGTCTCCAAAAGGACACCGGCAGTGACGCGTAGCTCATCATGGATCTGACCATGTCTATTAAAGTCATGTTTCTCCGCTCAGCAATTCCGTTTTGCTGAGGCGTTCTGGGCGCAGAACGTTGGGAACAAATCCCATGTTCCAAAAGGTAGTCAGTGAAATCAGTATCCATGTACTCAGCTCCATGATCATAGCGAAGGCATTTCAAAGACTTGCCTGGCTGCCTTTCGGCTTCGGCCTGTATTTCCTTAAACTTTCCAAAAGCTTTGGATTTCCTATGTAGCAAATAAACATATCCGAATCTCGAGTAGTCGTCGATGAAAGTCACAAAGTACTCGAATCCGCCTCTAGCCTGTACATTCATCGGACCATACAAATCTGAATGTACCAATTCTAAATGTTCTTTAGCCCTATTACCCTTTGACGAGAAGGGTCGCTTGGTCATCTTTCCCTCCAGGCAAGACTCGCAGACTGGCAGCGAGTCAACAGATAACTCACTTAAGGGACCATCTTTGGCCAGTCTTTTGATTCTTTCCATGGAAATATGACCTAGCCTAAGGTGCCAAAGATATGTTTTATCATTTTGAGAAACCTTCTGCCTTTTAGCAGAATTTTGATGCTCTACTCGAAACATTTCAGTGTTAAGCAGTGGAGTATCGGTTGGTTTAATGAAATACAGTCCGTTTTCTAAACATGCAGAACACAAGTCACATCCATTTCTGGAAATAACAATCTTATTACACTCAATAGATAATGAATATAATTGTTCTTGCAAAACATACATAGAAATTAAATTTCTTCAAAAATGAGGAACATAATAGACATTGTCCAATTTAAGGACATTATTCCCAAACGCTAAACAACAACTCCCACTGCTTTAGCTGAAATGACAGCACCGTTGCCAACTCTCATCTTGTGTGCCCCATCCTCCAGCTCCTCATATGAACTAAGGATTTGCAAAGAAGTACAAACATGGTTAGTAGCTCCAGAATCCAGTACCCAAGAGGATACAAGACAAGTAAATTACTTGTCTTATCCTGCCCCTTGTTTGTCGGCCCCTTTCCTTCCTTCGGGCATAGCTTGCGCCAATGCCCTACGTATCCACAGTGAAAGCACTTACCCTTAGGTTTGGAAAGAACAGGCTTTTGCGCTTTCTTCTTCATGGGCTTTGATTTTTGTTCTTTCACAGGCTTGGCTTTCCCTTTGTCCCTTTGTTTGACGACTTAGCTTCAGCCAGATTGGCTTCAGCTTTCTTCTCCCCTTCTCGCGCCCGGCTGTTAGAGTGGAAACCCTCGAATATCTACAACTCATTGATCAACCGTGTCAAGTCAAACTTAAGCTTGTTCATGACGTAGTTGGTCTGAAACTTGAGGAAATCAGGTGAGAGTGATTCGAGAATCATGCTCACCTGAGTCACTTCGTCGAACTTGGAACCGTGAGTCTCCGCATCAGTGAAGTAATTGATCATGTTCATCACATGACCCATTACTGACTGACCCTTCCTCATCTTCGCGTTCACAGCCATCCTGACAGCCTCATGTCGGGCCTGATCAGAGGGTGCGCCAAACATGGAAATGAGGTGCTGCATCATTTCTTTTGCAGTACCAAAGTTCTCACATTTGGTCCTTATGATCTCCGACATTGATGAAGTATGTAGGATCTTAGATCTAAACGAGTTAGATCTGCGCGCAGCGGATGGATCACGACTTATACATCACAATACATAATTAAAGGACTTAAACTACTACAAGTGGGTTAAGATTATGTTACCAATATCGGGAAGAGAAGCCTTGATCTTCCGATGTGTTCTCCAAACGGCGGTTGGTGGAGACCATTCTTGATAAACGAACCTCCTTGATATGCAACACCAAGAAAAACTCTAAGTTTTTCTTCAACCAGAAACCCAAGACAAGAAACAAATTTTTCTTCTCTCTTTTTATGTGGTAAGTCGAAATTTGCCAATCTCTAAGGCTTGGGAGAACTCTCTTTCTATAGGAGAGTAATCCTTGTCCTCCAAGGATTTAATAATTAAGGGATAATTATTACATTAATCCTTTATTCCAAATAAAAGATAAATAAAATGATTAATCCAAACAAATTAGGATAAATCATATTTTTATCTAATATTCCATGAATTATCATATAACAAATAAAAGATAAATCACATGTCAAACAATTATCCAAGAAAACTAATTTCTCTCTAATTAATTAACATTTATTGGTGCCACACATAAGGGTTACTAAGCCCATAAAATATCTTTTATGTGTATTATATTATTTAGCCCAACTAAATAATATCTATGCATATCAATTAATTAGCTCAGCCAATTAATTATCACTGAGGCCCAAATAACAAGATTATTAGTCCGAATTACGTAAGCCACATCGGGGACCATGGACCTATAACCGAGTAGCTCCAATAATTAATTATTCATCGAATGAATAAGTACATTAATTATTAATTCGGGATTACGCCACCATAAACCCGGCCCGAACTCACTGATTCTAGATGTATACTTATACTCAACCCATGTAGAGTGAATAAGCGTCCATTGATAAAATCACTACATACGGATTAACCCTCCATAGATCGTCCATTCTCGAGTGGGAAGTCTCCGTGAACCCGATTCGAATATCTTATCCTTATTTACCATTAACCCTCGATGATCAATTAGGTACATATATCGACTAGTAGCTAATTAGTCAAATGTGAACTCCGGGATCGATCACTTTCTTAGGGCTAACAAATAAGGGATCTGCTCTCTACTTCCCCATGCAGGAAGGAATGGATTCCATGTCTCGTGAAAATCGAACTACTCACTCATCAGGAGATAGTGCCAACGAGAAGTGGCTTGGAACACATATTCAAGTGAACTGTAACTAACACATCAAACACTACCCCGAGACAAGCAGCACCCTATGATCACCTCAGGATTAAGGTCGATCTATATATGATCATCTAATGATTAAATAAGATTCCTTGATTGCGGAGTTATATCGAGAAATTCAGATTAAATCGGTCCAGTCCTATATAAATGCCATCATATATAAATGCCCCACTTAGGTACCCTCTACCGACAGTCCGGATAAGACTATCACACCCTAAGGTGTTCTGGGCGCATTATTGGTGTTTTAATCAAGAGACCCTAAACTCTGACCAAGTTCACCATGGACTAACAGATTAAGTATATCACCACTAACTCAATCCTCACGTGTAATCCACACACTGAGTTAAGCGGTTACATACTGATATACTGAGGGTTTGCAGTAGTGTATACTATATAAGCAAAAAGAAAATAAGAAGAATAATAAAATCTGTCTTTTATTAATTAAAACAATTACAAAAATTGTCTTTCGGGCACTACACCTAACAATCTCCCACTTGCACGAATGACAAGTAATAATTGTTTTAGAGCACACCTATCAACTATTACAACAAGAACTACATCTCCCACTTGCTCTAAAGCAAATGACTCATGTCTCGAATACCCATGTTTTCCAAGTGCCTCATAAAGACCTCAATGGAAAGCGTCTTTGTAAACGGATCAGCAAGGTTGTCGGTTGAGGGGATTTTCATGTCGGAAATGTCTCCTATTTGAGCAATCTCTCTGATCAAATGGTACTTTCTCTCTATATTCTTTGACTTTTGGTGACTTCGGGGTTCTCTGGAATTCGACACGGCCCCGTTGTTGTCACAGTAGAGACGTATCAGATCTTCTGGATTTAGGATTACTCCTAAATCTCCCGGGAACTTCTTGAGCCATACCGCTTCTTTAGCTGCCTCAGAGGCCGCTATGTATTCGGCTTCCATATTTGAGTCGGCCATACTGGATTGCTTGACGCTTCTCCACACTATTGCTCCGCCTCCCAGAGTGAACACTAAGCCTGATGTCAATTTGCAATCATCCTTATCTGACTGAAAGTCAGAATCAGTGCACCCTGCTATATCCAGGTTCGCACCCGAATATACAAGCATATAATTCCTCGTTCTCTTAAGATACTTGAGGAGATTCACTTTGCCGTCCAATGGTCCATGCCCGGATTGGATGAAATCGGCTGACCAAGCCCACGCCATAACAGATGTCCGGTCTAGTACACAACATAGCATACATCGACTACCAACACCGAAGCATATGGTATTCGCCCCATACTCTCAATTTCCTCGTGAGTCTGTGGAGACTCGCTTCTTAGAGTTGAATGCCGTGGACGGGTTGGTAGGAAACCCTTCTTTGCGATCGTCATGTCAGAACGCAACAACATCTTATCTATGTAAGATGCTTGTGACAGAGCCAACATCCTATTCTTGCGATCCCGTATAACTTGGATCCCCAGAATATAACTCGCCTCTCCCAAATCTTTCATTTGGAATTGCATGGATAACCAATTTTTCACATCTGACAACATCCCCTTATTGGGTCCAATTAGTAGAATGTCGTCTACATACAACACTAAGAACGCCACCTGATCTTTGCGACCTTCTTGTATACACAAGGCTCATCAAAGTTTTGTTCGAAACCATACGACTTGACTGTTTTATCAAATCTATGATTCCAAGACCGAGATGCTTGCTTTAACCCATAAATGGATCTGAGCAACTAGCACACTTTGTGCTCTTGGCCTTTCCCGACAAATCCTTCTGGTTGGTGCATATATATTTCCTCGTCAAGATAGCCGTTTTGGAAGGCTGTCTTAACATCCATCTGCCAGATCTCATAATCTGGACATGCAGCAATCGAAAGGAGGATCCGAATGGATTTCAGCATTGCCACAGGGGAGAAGGTTTCTTCGTAATCGATTCCCTCTCTCTGTGTGTAGCCTTTTGCCACTAGCCGAGCTTTAAAGGTTTCAACCTTTCCATCCACTCCTCGCTTTCTCTTGTAGATCCATTTACTGCCTATGGGTTGTACACCCTCAGGGCAATCCACAAGCTTCCAGACTGAGTTAGAGTACATAGACTCCATCTCCTGATTCATTGCCTCTACCAACGTGTCCTTATCAGAATCATTCATAGCCTTGCGAAAGGATACTGGATCATCCTCCACTCCATCAGAGACGGCGATATTTGCCTCTGGTTGCATACCGTACCGCACTGGTGGCCGAACCACTTTGGTGGCACGTTTGAGTGATCTAGGACTGTCAGGGTCGACAGGTGTATCAGTGGTGTTATTGTTTGTGAAAGTAGGTGTCACCAGTGGTCTGACTTCGTCTGAAAGTAACTCCTCGAGTACAACTTTACTCCGAGGCTTGAAGTCCTTCATGTACTGATCCTCGAGAAAAGTGGCATTAGTTGAAACTATTACCTTCTGATCTTCTGGATCATAGAAGAAACCTCCTCGTGTCCATTTTGCATACCCTACAAACAGACATACTTTTGTACGTGCTTGCAATTTGCTAGTCTTGTCCTCCAGCACATGTGCAGGACACCCACAAATACGGTATTGTCGCAAACTAGGTTTACTCCCACTCTATAACTCAAGAGGTGTTTTCTCGACAGACTTTGACGGCACCACATTTAGAATGCGGACCGCTGTTTCTAGGGCATGTCCCCAAAAGGACATCAGCAGTGACGCGTAGCTCATCATGGATCTGACCATGTCTATTAAAGTCCTGTTTCTCCACTCATGAACTCCGTTTTGCTGAGGCGTTCTTGGCGCAAAACGTTGGGAACAAATCCCATGTTCCATAAGGAAGTCAGTGAAATCAGTATCCATGTACTCACCTCCACGATCAGAGCGAAGGCATTTCAGAGACTTGCCCAATCGCCTTTCGACTCGCTGGAATTCCTTAAACTTTCCAAAAGCTTGATTTCTATGCGGTGAGATAAACATATCCGAATCTCGAGTAGTAAATCGATGAAAGTCACAAAGTACTCGAATCCGCCTCTAGCCTGTACATTCATCGGACCACACAGATCTGAATGTATCAATTCTAGAGGTTCTTTGGCCCTATTACCCTTTGACGTGAAGGGACGCTTAGTCATTTTTCCCTCCAGGCAAGATTCACAGACTGGCAGTGAGTCAACAGATAACTCACTTAAGGGACCATCTTTGGCCAGTCTTTTGATTCTTTCCAAGGAAATATAACCTAGCCTAAGGTGCCAAAGATATGTTTTATCTTCGTGAGAAACTTTCTGCCTTTTCGCAGAACTTTGATGTGCTACTTTAAACATTTCAGTATTAAGCAGTGGAGTATCGGTTGGTTTAATGACATACAGTCCGTTTTCTAACATTGCAGAACATAAGTCACGTCCATTTCTGGAAATAACAATCTTATTATACTCAAAAGATAAAGAATACAATTGTTCGTGCAAAACAGACACGGAAATTAAATTTCTCCTAAAGTGCGGAATATAAAAGACATGGTCCAACTTAAGGACTTTATTTCCTAACATTAAACGAACTACTCCCACTGCTTTCACTGAAACCACTGCCCCGTTGCCAACTCTCATCACATGTGCCTGTCCTCTAGCTCCTCATACGAACTAAGGATCTGCAAAGAAGAACAAACGTGGTTAGTAGCCCCAGAATCCAGTATCCAAGTCGATACATCTTTAGCTACACTGTAGGATTCCAAGACAAGTAAATTACATGTCTTATCCTGCCCCTTGTTTTCCTGGCCCTTTCCTTCCTTCGCCTCATTTAGATATTTCGGGCAATGCTTGCGCCAATGTCCTACTTCTCCACAGTGAAAGCACTTACCCTTAGGTTTGGAAGGTGTAGCCTTTTTCCCTTTCTTCTTCATGGGCTTTGATTTCTGTTCTTTCACGGGCTTGGCTTTTGGCTTTCCCTTTGTCCTTTTGTTTGACGTCTTAGCCTCAGCCAAATTGGCTTCAGCTTTCTTTTCCCCTTCTCGGGCCCGGTTGTTAGACCGAAACCTCGAATATCTGCAACTCACTTATCAACGCGTCAAGTCAAACTTAAGCTTGTTCATGACGTAGTTGGTCTTGAATCGGAGGAAATCGGTGTGATGATTTGAGAATCATGCTCACCGAGTCACTTCGTCGAACTTGGAACCGTGAGTCTCAAAGATCGGTGAAGTAATTGATCATGTTCATTACATGACTCGCCACCGACCGACCTTTCCTCATCTTCGCGTTAACGACCATCCCGGACAACCTCGTATGTCGGGCCTGATCGAAGGTGAGTGAACATGGAAACAAGGTCTTTGATCATTTCTTCTACAAGTGCCAAAGTTCTCACATTTGGTCCTTATGATCTCCGACATTGAGGCTAACATGATGCCCCGCGCTTTGTTGTCTGCCTCAGTCCACTTCTGCCGACTTTCTGTCTCGGCTTTGGAAGACTGAGCGGTAAGTGCTGGAATAGCCGAAGTCAAGGTGTGTTGAACATTTTCAAAGACGAGAACAACGTTGAGGTTACTTTCCCTTTGAAAAATTGTTTCCGGTCAACTTATCATTTAACAGTAAAGAAATCTGAGACGACATGATGCTGTAAAGTAAAATGACAGAAATTAAATTCAAGTTCATAAACTGCTAATAAATTTTAGGAACTATAAACTAAGTACTTATAGTCTATCCTACCGTTCCAAGGACTTAATCTCTCACCTCAGTGCGGCCTTAGGGTAGGTCAAAGAGGTTTCGATTAATATTGAAGATCAAATTTAGAATCGAACATCCCATTTGTGATCGTCAATCACCTTTCCTTTTTCAGCCAAGGTATTACCAAAATACCCTTTATGAGTGTGACCTACTGTTTCAGATTTTTAGGTAGACCCTTTATGAGTGTGACCTACTGTTTCAGATTTTTAGGTAGACCCCGAGTGTGCCGCCTTAGGGTCGGTCAGTGACTCGGCGAGTACCCAAAATCCTATCCTTTCAGAGACCAAGCCTTGAATTTCGATAGCGGTGAAGGCCTTCCTTAGGGAGGCCGATCCCAGGCCGGCACGAGGCGTCACCATTCTCTCACGTTGCTTGTGTCAACAGTAAAGGCCGTGGGGTCGGTTGTCGCCTCTCCCGCTCCCACTCAATATTTTGAAAAAGGTGGTGGGTTTACTGATCACGTTTTTGGACTTCATGTTACATTAAGGAACAATAAATCATAGGCCCGAATGTTGTCGGTTACGTGGGCTAGCCCACCCGACCTATTCGTTGGAACATATGTGGCCGCCGGACGGGTCAAGACTAGGGAGCTCCATTGAGCCGTAGTGGCTCTTCGGATGGCTCACTGGCGGACCCGTGCAAACACCACACGTGGAGGTGAAGTCGATCGAGCCGTAGCTCATCGTTGACCACCCAACCGTGGTTAAACCACTTTCGAACCATGTTTGCCCGTGACTATCCAATCCTTAAACATCAAACTTTCACGTAGACACACTACGGAACAAAACGTAATCTCGCTTCTGGTAAGGTGGAATTCACCGAGAATCCAACACCTTAACCACGAGGTTTCGGGATTTTACTCCTTATGCTTTCGCAGAGTGGGATTCACCGAGAATCCATCACCCAACCTCGGCGATTGAAAAAACCCGTGTTCCTCGGTTTTTACCCTAATTAGTCTCTAATTAATATCAAACAATTAATTAAAACTAATTGCGTGTTTTATACATGCCTAACTAATTCCTCGAATTAATTTCTACATGTATGCATATGGAGTGGTATTCATGATATGATGCATGTCATGGCAATTTTCCGGTTTTACACATACAATCTAAACATGTATACTAGAGCGGAAAATAAACATCAAGATGGACCGTTGGCACCCCCGTATCTAATCTATTTAGAAAATAAAATAAAACCCTAATCTGTAGCTGTTCAAAACTTCGACGATCGGCAAAACATACGAACTCGGATCGTGAGGAAATTTTCCAGATCTGTTCAGCATTCGTCGCGCTTCAATATGGACGGTTGGATCGGAGCTTTGACTTGTCAATTTTCTCCAGTGAGCCGCCCAACTTGCTGCTGAATCTGACTTTTACCGCAGCGCATCAAAGACTTCCAGAGGCCGATCGGGAATCGAAATGAATTCCGATCGACCTGAAATTTTTATGCCACGTCAAAAACTCCAAATTTATCGATCTGACCGGTTGGATTTTCGTTTCAACGGTCTAAACCCTCCCAGAAATTCGAGGAAGTCACAGGTAGGGTTTCTGTGAATCCTGCGTTTTTCTGGTACAGCAGCTTCCTTGAAGCAACGAACGGATATCAAAACGGTCTCTGATCGATGCCAAATTTTGTGGAATTATTCATCATCTTCCAATCGTGATTCTGACCGGAGGGATCGTCATTTCAACGGTTCGATCAACGGGAAAAACGAAATAACTAGACAGCTACTAAACAGATCTATTTTCTGGAAATTAAAATTGCAATAAAAAAAATTACATAATTTCCTATACTCATATGAACGAATTTTCATCGTTTATATGATTTTACAATAGATCTAACGGGTAAACAGTGTCAACCCCCAATCCATCTCTTCAACCATAGCAATTAATCATTATCAATGCATAAAACAATAAATAAAATTTACCTACATGCAATTCCACTCCTTTAAATCGTTTAATTATGATTATGACTATATAAATCGTGGAACCTTGCTCCGATACCACATGAAGTATGTAGGATCTTAGATCTAAACGAGTTAGATCTACGCGCAGCGGATGGATCACGACTTATACATCACAATACATAATTAAAGGACTTAAACTACTACAATGGGGTTAAGTTTATGTTACCAATATCGGGAAGAGAAGCCTTGATCTTCCGATGTGTTCTCCAAACGGCGGTTGGTGGACACCCTTCTTGATAAACGACCCTCCTTGATATGCAACACGTTTTTCTTCAACCAGAAACCCAAGACAAGAAACAAATTTTTCGTCTCTCTTTTTATGTGGTAAGTCGAAATTTGCTAATCTCTAAGGCTTGGGAGAACTCTCTTTATATAGCAGAGTAATCATTGTCTTCCAAGGATTTAATAATTAAGGGATAATTATTTCATTA
The DNA here is from genome assembly GCA_026214975.1 of Gentiana macrophylla. NCBI lineage: Eukaryota > Viridiplantae > Streptophyta > Magnoliopsida > Gentianales > Gentianaceae > Gentiana > Gentiana macrophylla. Next base: position 91,204,313 of record CM047814.1, read on the forward strand.
ATCATTTATTCCAAATAAAAGATAAATAAAATGATTATCCCAAATAAATTAGGATAAATCATAATTTTATCTAATATTCCATGAATTATCATTTAACAAATAAAACATAAATCACATGTCAAATAATTATCCAAGAAAACTAATTTCTCTCTAATTAATTAACTTTTATTGGCGCCACACATAAGGGTTACTAAGCCCATAAAATGTCTTTTATGTTTATTATATTATTTAGCCCAACTAAATAATATCTATGCATATCAATTAATTAGCCCAGCCAATTAATTATCACTGAGGCCCAAATAACAAGATTTTTAGTCCGAATTACTGAAAAGCACATCGGACCATTGACTCCATAACCAAGTAGAATTCCAATAATTAATTATTCATGGGAATGTAATAACTACAGTAATTATTAATTCCGGGATTACGCCACTATAAACCTAAAACTGAACTCTACAGATTATAGATGTATACTTATACTCAACCCATAGAGTGAATAAGCGTCCAATGATAAAATCACTACACATCAATTAGTGCACATATCTGACTAGTAGCTAATTAGTCAAATGAGAACTCCCGGGATCGATCACTTTCTTAGGCCTAACAAATAAGGGCATGTCTCTACTTCCCGAGGAAGGAATGGATTCCATGTCCTGTGAAAATCGTAACTACTCACTCATCGGGAGATAGTGCCAACGAGAAGTGGCTTGGAACACATATTCAAGTGAACTGTAACTAACACATCAAACACTACCCTGAGACAAGCAGCACCTTGTGATCACCTCAGGATTAAGGTCGATCCATATATGATCATCTAATGATTTAATAAGATTCCTTGATTACAGAATTATATCGAGAAATTCAGATTAAATCGGTCCAGTCTTATATGAATGCCATCATATATAAATGCCCCACTTAGGTACCCTCTACCGACAGTCCGGATAAGACTATCACACCCTAAGGTGTTCTGGGTGCATTATTGGTGTTTTAATCAAGTGACCCTAAACTCTAACTAAGTTCACCACGGACAAACAGTTTAAGTATATCACCACTAACTCAATCCTCACGTGTAATCCACACACTGAGTTAAGCGGTTACATACTGATATAATTAGGGTTTGCAGCAGTGTATACTATATAAGCACAAAGCAAATAAGAAGAATAATAAAATTTGTCATTTATTAATTAAAACAATTACAATAATTATCTTTCGGGCACTACACTTAACAATATACTGATATACTTAGGGTTTGCAGCAGTGTATACTATATAAGCACAAAGCAAATAAGAAGAATAATAAAATCTATCATTTATTAATTAAAACAATTACAAAAATTGTCTTTCGGGCACTACACCTAACAATCTCCCACTTGCACGAATGACAAGTAATAATTGTTTTCGAGCACACATATCAACTATTACAACAAGAACTACAATTGAGGCTAACATAATGCCACGCGCTTTATTGTCTGCCTCAGTCCACTTCTGCCAATTTTGTTTTTCGGCTTTGGAAGACTGAGCGGTAAGTGCTGGAATAGCCGAAGTCAAGGTGTGTTGAACATTTTCAAAGACGAGAACAACGTTGAGGTTACTTTTCCACTTTGAAAAATTGTTTCCGGTCAACTTATCATTTAACAAAGAAAGAAATCGAGACGACATGATGTCAGAAAGTAAAATGACAGAAATTAAATTCAGGTTCATAAACTGCTAATAAATTTTAGGAACTAAAAACTAAGTACTTATAGTGTATCATACCGTTCCAAGGACTTAAGCTCTTACCTCAGTGCCGCCTTAGGGTAGGTCAAAGAGGTTTCGATTAATATTGAAGATCAAATTGAGAATCGAACATCTCATTTGTGATCGTCAATTAACTTTCCTTTTTCAGCCAAGGTATTACCAAAATACCCTTTATGAGTGTGACCTACTGTTTCAGATTTTTAGGTAGACCCCGAGTGTGCCGCCTTAGGGTCGGTCAGTGACCCGGTGAGTACCCAAAATCCTATCCTCTCGGAGACCAAGCCTTGAATTTTGATAGCGGTGAAGGCCTTCCTTAGAGGGCTAAAATCAAAGCCGACACTAGGCGTCACCATTCTCTCACGGTGCTTGAGTCAACAGTAGAGGCTGTGGGGTCGGCGGTCGCCTCTCCCGCTCCCACTCAATATTTTGAAAAAGGTTGTGGGTTTACTGATCACGTTTTTGGACTTGATGTTACATTAAGGAACAATAAATAATAGGCCTGAATGGTGTCGGTTACGTGGGCTAGCCCACCCGACCTATTCGTTGGAACATATGTGGAAACGCCACACGTGGACGGGTCAAGCCTAGGGGAGCTCCGTTGAGCCGTAGTGGCTCGTCGGATGGCTCAGCCTTGCCGCACACCCGTGCAAATGCCACACGTGGAGGGTGAAGTCGATCGAGCCGTAGCTACTGTTGACCACCCAACCGTGATTATCCAATCCTTAAACATCAAACTTTCACATAGATACTACGGAGCAAAAACGTAATCTCGTCTAGGTAAGGTGGAATTCACCGGGAATCCATCACCCAACCTAGACGATTGACAAAACCCGTGATCCTCGGTTTCCCTAATTAGTTTCTAATTAGTATCATACAATTAATTAAATTAATTGCGTGTTGTATACATGCCTAACTAATTCCTCGAATTAATTTCTACATGTATGCATATGGAGTGGAATTCATGATATGATGAATTTCATGGCAATTTTCCGGTTCTACACATACAATCTAAACATGTATTCTAGTGCGGAAATAAACACCGAGATGGACCGTTGACACCCCCGTATCTAACATATTTCAACTAGGAAAAGTAAAATAAAATTTAAATCTAAATTATTAAAATCTTCATCCGCAACTTTATCTTTGATCTCCGGATCTTTAACACGAACCACGAACCACGAACTTGGAGAGAGAGAGGAGGTGGCCGAATTTTTTTTTTTTGTTCTTTGTTTTGTCAGCAAATATACATACATATATATATATATATACTAGTGGCTGTAACATGCGTTGCACGTTTTGGCCCTCGGTTTTGAACACACACTCTATGGCTTTATACTCCATGCATGTGGCCTTTTGCGTCTGTTGAACCTCAACTTCATCCGGCCTTTGGTCTCTGTTTCCCCTGACACCTTTGTTATTCATGTCAATTCATTAGCATACAACTGAAAGCACGTTAACAAAACACATAACTATGTGTAAATGGTAAATGCAAAAACTGGCATTAAAAACAAAATCGAAACTACACGCATGTGTGTACCTTTGGGTCATGTACATAATTTAGACAAATTGGGGGATGGGGTGCAGAGACAATTTCGCAGAGTCTTCTTCATCGAAGAAGATTTCTTTACTACGACATATTTTAAAACCAAAGGTCATGCAAAGAAAAAGTATTACACCGGAAAAAGAAAGGGAGAAAGTGGTTATTGAAGTTTCATGGCCCATGAACTGGGGAACAATATCTTTATTGAGGACATTACTATCAATCTAGCAATAAACATGAATTCATTTATAAATCTTGCAGCAGAAGTGTGAGAAAGTCAATTTACCTCATTTGTACAGCAGATCTCAAATAAAACCCCAACAATCTGCATTGCAAGTTGCACGCACAACTTGACAACATGAATGTAATAAAGCATGTGAGGTGTTCGATCGGTGTCAAAAGGTAAATTCATGAGAAGACGATTTGTGCAAGCGAATGGCCCTTGTGCTATGTTGCTCAGATTGCCAAAATATAGCATAGCACGTGGTTAACTCTAATCCCCACCATGATCATGATGGAAAATGCAAACTAACCCCACAAGCCGTAAGATGGTCCATGACATCAACTATACATTGCATATCATATGTTCTATTGGAACTCAAAAGAATTGAGCAAAGACCTTTCTCAATGGCTTCATCGCAGAATAATAAGCGAAAACGATACTGATCCATCTTTGGGTCCATTATTTGTTAAATTAATGCACCATCAACAAGGCAATGACTCAAATTTAAAACATGCAAATCAAGGCACCATCAACATGGCATTGACTCAAATTTAAGACTTCCGTTATTCAAGAATCAAAAAGTAAAAGTACGTTATCGATATATATATTAGCGACTTTGCATCATTGCATGAGAGGTATGTAATTCTATGCTAAATTTCGCCTTCCTCTCAAAAAAACTAATATTGAATCTCAACCCTTCCGGATATATTGATTTAAATAGCCATACATCGTCATCATTCTTCCGCAGGAGTGGTCCTTTAATATTATCTCTATCCTTGAAAATTCAAAAACACTGAAATTAAACAATTCATGATTCCACAGCAGTCACATTTATTTAAAAACTTAATGCATTACCTTCAGTGCAGACATTGCAGCAAAAAGATTGAAATTGTCTCCATGTATCAACTCACCGTCACGAAGATCTGCAACAAAATTGCAAAGGTTGCAACTGAAATTATAAAGGTTGTTTGGCAGTGTATGCATTTTTTAGGGTTATAAAATCATTCGTGAATCAGTCCAGCTCAAGAAAAGCTCATTACACTTCAAAACTCTCAAACACACACGCACATCACACACTCAACAAGGCCTTCATTCGATTGTTAACTTAAGAGGGTAGTTCAAACTTCATTACTGTCAACAACTCAATCATTGAGAAGCATCCGACGAAGTTACGGAAGAACTAAATGAAATAACTATGTTTACCAGGGTTTATATGCAAATTAACTCGGAGCCACACCAAATAAAATCAGTAAAAACACAAATCCAGAGAACAAGAGAACAAAACTTATTTCTTTATTTGCAAGTGAGTCTAAGAAGAGGGAAACGTCGGCCCAAACAACCTAATCACGGAAGGAATTGTAGGTTTAATCGACGATTAAACTCACAAGTAGGATATCTCCCGCTTGACATACAACACTAAAACAAAAACGCTTTCAAATTCAATACCTAACATAACAATCAAGAAAACAAACAAAAAAAAGAATAAAATGAATGAGGAATGAAGTCGTACCTTTAGAATATAGAATATCATAAGTGATTTGGTTTGCCAACATTGAGGCCAGAGAGAGTGCTCGGACATAACACATCTTCAAGCTTTATAAGTTCCTCAACGTTCACAACACATTCGTATCCTCATTACATCATGAATTAGAAATTTGTAAGCATAAATCATTTAAACTAAAAAAAATAATAAAATAAACATACAAAAACCTAACCGCAGAGCTCAGAATTTCTAGATAAAGTAGCAACATCAATCCATCCATTAAGAGACAACATCTTAGTAGTTGAGCAAATGGGGCTTCATGAAAACCAAAACTTTACAAATTAGGGCTCAAAGTGATGGAGAAGAACCATGTATTCTGATCAGAATATGCCACTGCAAAAACGCCTCGACACCAGTACACGCCGCCGCAGTCTGCTCTGAAGAAGCCGCAGGTAGAATGGAATTGGCGAGGTCCGATGCCTTGATTTGAACATCCATAACATATGAGTGCCCAATCATGCTTATTTGGGTGTGGATTAAATCTTCTTCTTTTCTATCCAAACATGGAGGATCAGTGAGAAATGTGAAAATATTCGTTAGCCGGTCTCGAGGAATTCGGGAAACATCCTACAAAACAGCATCCAAATGCGGAAAGATAAAATTCAACAAAGCTTTCAACATCTTCTCCAAAACTAAGAGAATTCGACGGCTAAAAATCGTAACATTTCAAAATGCCAATGTACAATGGTGTAATATTAGAAGCATAAACTATGAATTTTTGCATCATATCAAAAAGGACAATATTCATTTTAGTAATGGTTCCTTCATTGTCTTCTTTTGATCAATACAAAAATGCAAAGCACATTGCATTATTAGCAAAAGCAAGAGCAGAAATCAGAAATCGAAGGAATTCTTTACTATTAGGGCAACTATCGAGGTTCTACATTGATTCTTCTAGAAACACTATCTTACCTTTCAAAACAAGATTTTGCTTCTTCAACTTAACAACAAGCTCTGTAACTGGAAGAAATTATCAAACAATTGTGAATATGTTTCACATAATACCTGATCTCGGAAAACGTCGAAGAATCACAATAACTCATCTCGAAGTCGATGAAATTCTCACACCAACCTCCAATTTTTTGTTGGCTCTGCAGGATTCTCGCTCCCAATTCATGTCATTGGTACATGTAAATTAGTGAAACAGGAAATACTGATTAGTGTCAAGCACGATTTGAGAAAACCAAAACAACACATTTACATAAACTAAAAAGCCAAATTAATGTTGTAAACATAAAAAAAATTCACAAATCTTGTTATCAAGAAAATCAAACCACCAACTGAAGGCAAACTGTGAAAAAATGAGGCCCGGATCTGAGATTGTACATGCAACAGAGAAGAAGACTCCGCCATGGCTGCAAACGCCCAGTTGCTCGTAATGCTAGAAGCTCGCAAACATTCTGGGTGTTGCCCCGCCAAGTTACGGGTCGGATATTCTCAATTGCCGGAAACCATCAGCTCAGAAACAAAATGAAAATCAAATATCATCACAGCCTCCTTAGATGACCGATTCCACACCCCATGGCTGCAAAAAAATAACATCAACCCTAAAAGAAAGGTTAGTGGATCTAGGTTTGCCCAGCCAAGATACGAGCCTGGAAATCTCAATCGAATTTGATTATCGTCGTCGTCATAGCCTTTTAGCGAAGCAAGAGCGTAAATGAAGGTGACAAAATGATCAGACACCACTATGTACACCTAATACATGATCGGTATCAGGTGGTGGTGGAGCGACAGTGGGTAGTGAAGCTGTGAAAAGATGCGTATTGATAAAATTCCAACTTGGGGCGGTGGTGGAACGATGATATGAGGAAAAACTACGGTCATGGAACGAGCACGTGGAGGACAGCTGTTAAGCAAAAAGAGTTTTTCGGTAGTGCTCTTCGTCGTACCAAAGGTTGCAGATTTAATATAGTATACTACCATATATGATATACATGTATGTATATATTTATACATGTATATATATAATTTTCCAAGTTAAATTTCAAAGTATCATATATATATATATATATATATATATATATATATATATATATATATATATATATATATATATGCATTATTGCTGTAAATCCAAAAATAAGGAAACAAAATCACGATGGTTGGGATTCCATACCTTCTCTCCCCTTTACCTGCGTTTCAACCACCAGAGCAGCGCACCTTATGTGACAGATTCTGTCCGAATTTAATAAATATTAAATCCGGCAGACTCCCTGTTCCATGGATCTTATATTTTGAACACCGTTTTTCGTCATTTCGAATCCGCATCAATTACAACAATAATTTGCAGAAAATAAATTGCGAAAATTTTAAATTACAATTCTTAACACTTTATCGATGCTAATCGATAAAAATACAATAGATCTAACGGTAAATAAGTGCCAACCCAAATCCATCTTTTCAACCACAACAAAAATATCTATGCATATAAAAAAAGTCTACATGCAATTCCACTCCTTTAAATCGTTTATTTATGATTATAACTACATAAAATTGTGGAACCTGGCTCCGATACCACATGATGGAAGTAGGATCTTATGTAACATCCCAACTTTTCATAAAAGGGTAAAATAGTAATTGGTCATACCCACGACGACCTAAATATTATTTATCCTATTTATTTAATTAAAAAGGATTAATTAAGGGATTTAGTTATTATTTAAAATGGATTTAATTAATAACTATAAAAAGGAAATAACTCCCCAAAATAACTTATTAATTCACACGCTGGTTCTGAGAAGAAAGAAAAATATAGCAACGGCGATTTGAAGGAGAAGCAACGTAGAAGATGTCAGAAAAAGGGAGAACGTAAATTTCAACCGTGTGATCAATCCGTTCATCTGTTCAAGAGCCGCATGAGAGAAAAGTGACCAGCGCGATGAGACGCAACTTTGTAAAATAACATCTCTTAATTTCGTAAGTTTTCAGTTTAGCCATAGTTTTTGGTAACCGTTGAGTTCGATTCTTCAAAAATTCATATATTTTAATCCGTAGCTCTGTTTCGCAGCCATGAGTAGTCGAAACGATCGTTTTGAAGCGTAGAATAATCTAAAAATAGTGTTGCAGCAGTTAATCCAGGTAATCTTCAGTTTTACAAGCTGTTTCAGTGTAAGTTTTCTGCAAAGAAATAGGATTTTAGGGTTTCTCGTTGATCAAATAGGTTTTGGGTTTGAGGATCAACAATTGTTGCAGTTGCTTGACGTTTTGCTTTCGGTTTTGCTCGAAATTTAGGTAAGAGGCTCTCCCTAATGAGTAATTATAGTTTTATAATGATAGGTTGAGTTTTAGTGAGTTTTGGTGTTGTTTGGTGATAGAATTAATGCTAAGTTGTAATTAACGAGATTTGATATGTTTTGGTATATTTGTGTTGAGTTTTAAATTTGTATTTTTTTATTCAATAACATTAATTAAATATGAGCAAGCTTCGATTGAACTTCTGATTCGTTCAGGTAAAACACCGAATGTACTCTTAAAGGGAGTTGAAGTTCGGATCCGTCAGAAGGGCATGAAAGGGCTTGTGCTTTGATGAACTAGAGTTCATCAATGTCTGTGTATTTGCTAGGACTTGTCCATGTCTAGTGGTCTAGGAAAGAGTGTAGTGTATGTGAGGGAGCTTACCTGAAAATACTTAGGTGGCTAGTTAATTCAGAGTAATAATTACATACGTGTAGTAAAAGATAAAACGTCACTTATTCTCGGTTAGACATTTTTTCATATCGGCGATGTGATATGTTCATAAAAGGTGAACAACGCTGCTGGCCTATAAACGGCTGAATGGCAGTGGAGGAAATTCATCGGACGTATACGCATACCGGGGAGACCCCGGAGCTAATCGGTGCTAATCACTGTTAGTTAGCAAGTATATCTTCAGGCAGATGAACGCCATGCGCAGTGACCTTGAGTAATGATGTAACAAAGATAAGCTAAGCTAGAAACGTTTAGTCATGACGTGTCGATGGGCATGAAATGAACCCTAGATTGAGTCGGTCTCATAAAGATAACTTAATAATCATAATAATAATTCGTTGTATAACTTAGTTATTCTTTAGCTTCTCACTTTTACTAAGTACTTTGTACTAACCTCCTTTGCATTTTATTTTGTATGCATTGTGGGGTGAGAAGACGAACAGGTTGACCAAGTGTAGATGACGACTTTTGAAGGCTTGAAGTCTTGGCGAATCTTTTAGTTTATTTCCTTATAGAGGTTGTACTAGACTAGTTATATTTCTTTTCTTAGAGTTGTTGTACTTCTACTTTTAAGACCTCGTATTGTATAAGTCTTTGGGTTTTTCGTCGTTGTAATTTAACTATCCATCTTTAGTATGGTTGATTTCTATTCATAGTAGCATTTATGTTTTTACACGAGTCTTTTTAGCTTCCGTTTGCTTTTATTTCATACGACGACATAGAGGCTTACGTATAATATTAGATTTATTTAATGATGTACGCGCCGAACGTTTCTCTTCCAGATAAGGGCTCGGTATCCAGGAGCGGGGCGTTACAGTTGGTATCAGAGAGAAGTGTCCTTTCTATCTTAGGCTTCTCTTCCTCTACGATAAGATACCTTTAGACCTTTTAAAACTTGAGCTTGGTGGTAATCCTCGTATGACTAAGAATCCTTAAACCGAGGTTAGGTGGCTCTAGGACCAAGTGAAAAGTCTCCTTAGGCGTAGGTTGAGTTTTAGGCTCACGTCTCTTATATGATCCTATCAAGTTTTTTTCTCTTTATTTTTGAGGTTTTAATGCTTTCGTAATGCTAAATTGGTTCAAATCACTTCCTTGTAACTTCGTATTATGCAAAATGAGTAAACGATTTTGTTCACGTTTCTACATATAATGTTATATAATTTTTTTTGGTTCTAAGAATTCTGTAAATTTTCCGCCACATAGAAAGTTGTCTTATCTACAATTTCTCTCTTTACATCAATTTAGTTTTCAATATGGATTGTTCACAAATTGTTTAACAAGAAGGGGTACTCTGTTCAGAAAATTCTGCAGCGGTACTCTTACTTATCATTTTTTTGAATAAGGTAAACACCTCCAAATGACTTGGATTTTTGATATGTTGTAGAAAACATTGTTATCACCCGTGTATAATTAAAATAATCAAACCGAATTAAACAACAATTTTATTAATTTTGATGACGAAACATATACAACAATATATAGAAAGAAAATACAATAACAATGATAAAAGGATATGCTACGATCTGAGCCGAGACGAACTCTTTCCTTAAGACAAAATTGCTCCGGTATGTACCCCGGTCTACAGCAATTGTCTCCCAGGAATTCTCAGATTACCATTCGAGAATAGTGGTACTACTGATTCGAACACCGCGAACTTGAATAAAGGCTTCGTAGATTTCTCTTCACTTGATGCTAGAAACAGACTTATGCAAAAGAGTGATATGTATGCTATTTTCTGGTGTTGTAAATCAGTGTGTTTTTCTTCCCTTTCATGTAGCTCGTTTATATAGCAGAGGACATGGAAAAACTGATGGAAATGAACAGCCTGAGCTCAAATTGAATGTCATAAATATCAGCATTATGTTGGAACTTGGAAAGCTAAAAGCCTCAGCTTTAATCACGACTTAAAGTAGGAACATGAACAGTCTCACTCTTAGCAGACAGACTGAAAAATAAATTAACAGTTGCAAAACCGAACTCTGACTGTGAACCTTCAAATCGAGCTGCATTCGTGTACGCAGGACACGCGGGCATGCACAAGCCCAAGGGTGAATCCGGATTGGATTTGCACCCCCCCTGCGCCCGCGTAGAGAACGGTGTATAATGTTGGTTTCTTATTCCAACTACACTAAAACAATATCATATAAATATTGCTTCTTTTTCCTTCTTCCAACCAATGTGGGAGAAAAGTTTCTTCCCATTTTTCCTTTTCATAACACACACTTAAGCCCAATAGGCCCAATATGACATATCATCAATTGTCCAACAAACCGACTTTAAGCGTTAATTTCTCATCACTCGTTATCCGAATTGAATGATTCCAAATCCTGAATTCATCTACGACTCACGTAGTTTTCAGAATTAATAAAACATTACATATATTCTATACAAGAATATATCCGAAATACGCTTACAAAGTCACTGAATAAAATGATTATAAAATCATTTTTAATTCAATTCCACATTTTCTCCAACAATCCCCCACATGAATGGAAATTAATGCAAATGCAGACTCTGAAGAGATTTCGATGAGAAAAATATTGCATCGGGAGAGGTAGCTTCGGCTTTGAACTCCGCTTTAGTGAAATACTATCGGATTTACTCGGCTAATCAGTGAACTTAAGTCTTGAACTGTTCAGCCTTTAGTGTAAAACCAGACAATAGTACTCACACAATATTTCCCTTAGCACTGTGCTTGGTTCTCATGACTGGATTCGTTTTGGCCCTGAATCACACCTGGTTTCAGAAAGTGCGTTAGAGAATTCTAGCCTCTAAACTCTCTTTGAAGCGGCCCCACTTCGCACTTACATAGGTGACCTCCTATCAAGAGTATTCTGCCATACCCCACTCGAATTTAATCAAGTTATAGGAATCATTAAAAGTTTTCACTTATCCTTCACACTTCTGGCAGACAACACTTTTATTCACAGAATGGGTAAGTGTTCATCAACAGCTTCATAACTTAGTTGTCCCTTTGAACCAAGATCTTGGGATCTCCAGTCAACATGGTAGGGTTACCATTACAGAGCTTATCTTTCAATAGGCTTCAGTCCCATTCCGAGTGTCAAAACTGACATTTGATCTCTATGTAAACCTTTTGTAAGCGGATCCGCAAGATTTTCCTTCGATTTTACATAATCGATAGCAATCACACCACTAGAGATCAGTTGTTTAATGGTATTGTGTCGTCGACGTATATGTCTGGACTTACCATTATACATACTATTTCGTGCTCGGTGTATAGCCGATTGACTATCACTGTGTATGCTAATAGGAGCAATCGGTTTTGACCAACATGGAATGTCCTTCAGGAAATTTGAAGCCACTCAACTTCTTCACCGACTTTGTCTAATGCAATAAACTCGGCTTCCATTGTGGAACGAGATATGCACGCCCTGCTTAGTGGACTTCCAGGACACGCGGACACCACCAATCATGAAAATTTATCCGGTTGTGGATTTTGATTCTTTTGTATCGTAAATCCAATTTGCATCACAAGATCCTTCTAATACCGCTTTGGATATCTTGTGTAGCATAATCCTAGGTTCATTGTATATTTCAAGTACTTTAGTACTCTAATAAGAGCTTTCAATGATCCTCACTAGGATTACTTGTAAACCTGCTTAGTTTATTCACAGCATATGCAATATCTGGTCTAGTACAATTCGTTATGTACATTAAACAACCGATAATCTGAGAATATTTTAACTGAGACACAGGGTCACCTTTATTTTTGACTAAGAGAAGACTCAAGTCAATAGGTGTTTTCACAGGACTTTCATTATAAACACTGAATCTCCTCAGGACGGACTCAATGTAGTGAGACTGTGATAACACTAGTCCCTCAGATATCCTGGAGATTTTAATCCCCAAAATTACATCCGCGACCCCATATCTTTCATATCAAAGTTACGTGTCAAGATCTTTTGGTATTCATGATCATATCATGAGTACTCCCATAATCGAGATATCATCAACATATAAACACACTAACACATAAGCATTAGGTGTATGTTTGATGTAGACACATTTGTCGCACTCGTTGATCTTAAACCCATTGGATAGCATAGTTTGATCAAACTTTTGATGCCATTGCTTGGGTGCTTGTTTCAGTCCATACAATGACTTAATGAGTCGACACACTTTGTTTTTCTCGATCTCGGAACCACAAACCCCTCGGGTTGTTCCATATAAATTTCTTCGTCTAATTCACCATTCGTAAATGCGTTTTAACATCCATCGATGTATTTCCAAGTTATATCTTCGCAAAGAAGAGAAATTAGAACCCTTATAGAAGTGATTCTAGTTTGGTGAGTAAGTATCAAAGAAATCAAGACCTCTTTTTGCCGATAACCCTTAGCTACCAACCTGGCCTTATACTTATCAATAGATCCATCAGCTTTAAGCTTCTTCTTGAAAATCCACTTACATCCGAGAGCTTTATGTCCCGGTGGAATATCAACCAATTCCCAAGTGTGATTTTGCATAATGGAATCTATCTCACTATTAATTGCCTCTTTCCAGAAAGGTGCTTCTGGATTAGACATAGCCTCGGCATATGTCCTTGGAGTATTTTCTACCATGTAGGTGAGAAAATCTGGCCCAAAAGACGTTGAAGTCCTAGCCCGTTTACCCCTTCGAGGTTCCACTTCCTCGTGTTCTGAAACATCATCCCCCACATTTTCGTGTGCCCTCTTAGTCGAATTTGAGTCTTCATTATGTCTTTCTTTGTTTGGAAAGACATCCTCAAAAAACACCGCATTTCTTGACTCCATGATTGTGTTTACATGCACATCAGGGTTGTCAGATTTGTGCACAAGAAATCTATATGCACTACTGTTATGTGCATACCCAATGAATATGCAATCTATCGTTTTAGGCCCAATCTTGATTTGTTTAGGTTTAGGCACTTCCACCTTTGCTAAACACCCCCACACTTTCAAGTATTTATAACTTGGTTTGTGGCCTTTCCACAACTCATATGGGGTCTTATCCATCTTTTTAGATGGAATTTCATTGAGAATTACATTGGCGGAGAGAAGAGCCTCCCCCACAAGTTCTCGAGGTAAACCGAGAATCGATCAACATAGCATTCCTCATCTCTTTCAGAGTACGGTTTTTGCGTTCAGCAATTCCGTTAGATTGAGGAGCATATGGAGCAGTAGTTTGATGAATGATGCCCGAATCTAGGCATAATCCTTCAAATGGCGATTCATACTCTCCACCTCTATCACTACGAACCTTCTTGATTAAATGCGCTAAGTTGATTCTCAACTTCGCTTTATAATTTTTGAATGCCTCGATAGCCTCATCTTTGCTACTTAGCAAATAAACATAATGAAGATCTTGTACAATCATCGATAAAAGTTATAAAATACTTTTACCGCCTCCTCGATTGCACAAACTTTAAATCACACAAATCGGTGTGAATTAATTCTAAAGGTTCTGTATTTCTTTCCACGGATGGAAACGGTGCTTTAGTCATTTTAGCCTCAACACATACTTGGCATTTTCCAGTTTGATTAAATTTTAGTTTAGGTAATAAATCCAAATTCATCATTCTTTGAATTGATTTATTATTAACGTGTCCTAAATGATTATGCCATAAAGTACAAGACTCAATCAAGTAAGCGTAGTAGAAGCGCTTTATTAGCCTCGGTGGCAGCACGACATTCTTTGGCATTATAGCCATTACATTCGATTTAAATAAACCTTCAAGAAAATAACCTCTACCAACATACATCTCATTTTTGGTCAAAATGACCTTGTCATTACTAAAAGAAAGTTTAAAACCATTCATATTCAAAGATACCACCGTAAATCAAGTTTCTACGTATGTCGAGGAACATGGAGAACGCGTTCGTGAGTGTCGGCTTCTTCCCGAAGTCATCTTCGAATCACGTTTCAGTTCCTCGAATAGTTGATTGGGAAGAATTTCCTATCCACGATTTCTCACCATTGCCACCTTGTAGGTTGAGAAGATCTCACGGTCAAGACATACATGTTTAGTGGCACTGTGTCCACAAACCCACGCCTCGGATTCCCACGGTGTTGCACTCGATCACCATGGCACGAGATTGTCATCATCTCCCTCGATTTCAGCCATATGAGCCGTAGGTTTGTAAGGCTTCTTTGACCGGCGATCCGCGAAGACGGTGTCCAAACTTGCCACGCGATTACGGCAATCACCATTGAATTTATATGGTGTCGGCTTCCTGGACGATTCCCCAATCTTTTGGGAAATTTCTCCGGCTTCTTTCTCTTCGGTTTTTTCACCTCACCATGTTAGCCTTTGCTTGTCTAATGAGGCATAGAACGTTCTTTTCGGATGCTCTATTATCCTCCTCAATACGAAGTCGGACAATCAAATCATCCATCGTTACTTGCTTCCTCTTGTGCATGAGATAGCTCTTGTATTCCTTCCACGAGTCGGGAAGCTTCTCAATCACACATGCCACTTGAAAATTCTCATTGATTTTCAGATCTTCTGCTATCATCTCAGATATCAGAATTTGCAACTCCTCCACCTGTTTCACAATAGATTTAGTATCATTCATTTCGTGACTTCAAAACCTCATCGACAAGAAACTTCTTGGCACCAGCATCTTCGGTTGTATATTTCTTCTCTAATGCTTGCCACAATGATTTAGCAGTATCATAAGTACAGTACACACCATACAACATGTTATCTAAACCATTAAGAATATAATTCTTGCACAGAAAATCACTGTGCTTCCAGCTTTCTACAGCAAGAAAAACCGTCTTTTCAGGAGTTTCAGGTGGCGCCACTGGCGGGTCATCGACCAGCATTCTTGCTAGCCCAAGTGTTGTGATGTAAAACAACATCTTCTGTTGCCAACGTTTAAAGTTGGAACCGTTGAACTTCTCCGGTCTCTCATGGTTTGCACCAGTAACCGTGGTCGTCTGTGTTACAATTCCCGTAGTATGGGAAGTCTGTCCCCCGTTTGGCGCACCATCAGGAGTAGGAGTCACTTGACCGTCAGATGCCATTTCTGTTCGAGACAGAAGATAAACTTTAATCAGAAGAGAAAATGAGTTTGAAACTGAACAATATTAGTGATGACAGTTGAACAGTTTCAGCAATTACTGCTTCACTCTGCCGCTGGCACTTAGCTGAATTTCAGCTTTACTCAGCCGCCAGCACTTAGCCGAATTTATGCTTCACTCAGCCGCTGGCCCTTGGCCGAATTTTATCTTTACTCAGCCGCCAGCACTTAGCCGAATTTATGCTTCACTCAGCCGCTGGCACTTGGCCGAATTTTATTTTTACTCAGCCGCTGGCACTTGGCCGAATTTTATCTTTACTCAGCCGCCAGCACTTAGCCGAATTTATGCTTCACTCAATTACCCGGCACTTGGCGAATTTTGACTTCACTCACCGAAATTTACGAGCGACCCCCTTAGCCGTGCCGACTTTAGTCACCGAAATTTCGAGGTGGCCCTTAGCCGAATTTCAATTTTTATTTTTTTTTTAATTTTTTTTTTTTTATAATTTTATTATGAACAGGTTGTACACAGACTGCAACAGACTAGACAACCAATAAAAAAGATGAAAAATTAAATCAGATATTTCGATTACATTATTGAGTTTGATTTAGAACTATGGTTCTAAAACAAATTTGTCTTAAGCTGTTATCACCCGTGTATAATTAAAATAATCAAACCGAATTAAACAACAATTTTATTAATTTTGATGACGAAACAGATACAACAATATATAGAAAGAAAATACAATAACAATGATAAAAGGATATGCTACGATCTGAGCCGAGACGAACTCTTTCCTTAAGACAAATTTGCTCCGGTATGTACCCCGGTCTACAGCAATTGTCTCCCAGGAATTCTCAGATTACCTTTCAGAATAGTGGTACTACAGATTCTGAACACCGCGAACTCGAACAAGGTGCTTCGAGATTTCTCTTCACTTGATGCTAGAACAGACTTATGCAAAAGAGTGATATGTATGCTATTTTCTGGTGTTGTAAATCAGTGTGTTTTTCTTCCCATTCATGTAGCTCGTTTATATAGCAGAGGACATGGAAAAACTGATGGAAATGAATAGCCACAGCTCGAATTGAATGTCATAAATATCAGCATTATGTTGGAACTTGTAAAGCTAAAAGCCTCAAACTTTAATCACGACTTAAAGTAGAACATGCAGTCTCACTCTCACAGATGATGAAAAATAAATTAACAGTTGCAAAACCGAACTCTGACTGTGAACCTTCAAATCGAGCTGCATTCGTGTACGCAGGACACGCGGGCATGCACAAGCCCATGGGTGAATCCGGATTGGATTTGCACCCCCCCTGCGCCCGCGTAGAGAACGGTGTATAATGTTGGTTTCTTATTCCAACTACACTAAAACAATATCATATAAATATTGCTTCTTTTTCCTTCTTCCAACCAATGTGGGAGAAAAGTTTCTTCCCATTTTTCCTTTTCATAACACACACTTACGCCCAATAGGCCCAATATGACATATCATCAATTGTCCAACAAACCGACTTTAAGCGTTAATTTCTCATTCACTCGTTATCCGAATTGAATGATTCCAAATCCTGAATTCATCTACGACTCACGTAGTTTTCAGAATTAATAAAACATTACATATATTCTATACAAGAATATATCCGAAATACGCTTACAAAGTCACTGAATAAAATGATTATAAAATCATTTTTAATTCAATTCCACATTTTCTCCAACAAACATCCTGTACTATAATTTTTGTTTTTGAACCAAGCGCAAATTCGTTTTTGTTTGAGCACAATCTGCAACACACGACAGTTGATGAAGTCCTGAAAATTTTTGACAGCTTATAGCAGTAGATGAAAAGAATTATTTTGACCAAACTATGGCTTCCCAAAAATTTGGATTTTTTTAGCATCATATGTAAAACTTATATACTCACAGATTTTCTCTTTGCCTCATGTTCAAAATCAATTCGGTTTGTTTTGTGCAAATCAATTATTTCGTGGCTTATGTATGCACCCGAATTTCTCAAACCCATTTAAGTCCTCTGGTCAAGGAAGGATATATGTCTTTCTTTCACCCTGTAGGTTATAGTGTAGTAAGTTATAGGAGATGAGAATACTTTGATTTATCTGATTCTTAAGCTAGTTGTTACCCAGGATAAGAAGTTTGGTAGGTAGAGACTAGGTGTTGTCGTTATAGTGCTCCTCGATGGCAAGATACGATTGTGTGGTGATTTTCCAATCTTATGTCTTAATTAATAAGATCCTCTTTTATAATCATCTAGTTTCCTACATGGTTATCCCGATTTCAATGTTTCTCCATCCATACTAATTGTAACTCCTGCTCTGGTTAAATCCTCCATTTAAAACTTCTGAAACTCGGTAAAAGTCTCTTATTACGCAGTTTTGTTTTCCAAGTGTGTACATTCATTTGATGTGCCTTATTTTTTTTAAAGATGTTTTCATTGTGTCACATGCTTGATTTAAGAAAAATAAGTTTCTCATCCTTCGAACTATTTGAACTGACAATTGCATATCCTTCCAACTATATCTTGTTTAGCTATTTTGGGGCAACACACTTTTGCGTCCTAGTGATTACCCTTAATGCATCCCCTACAAGATGTTTTAGTACATACAATTTTTTTTTAAAGACTCGACTCTACAAAGCCTCCGTTTTCTCTCTTTGCTATCGCTTGGTTAATGTTTACAAAAATTATTTGACCTTTGCTTTGCTTGAGATGGTTCTACACGAACTCCATGTGTAATTCTATTATTTCCAAGTACTCCTCAGTCGTTTCAAATTATTAGTGTTAAAGGTCTACTTTGGCATCCATTTTTTTTTCTTTCATCATCCTTGTGTTTGGCTTTACCCAACATGAGTGAATGCTTTTGTTTCCGTGTTTTCCCTTTACCATAAGACTGTCTCTCCATACTCCAAAAATTCTGCAAATTTTCAGCAGAGTAGATTACTGTCTTATCTACAATTTCTCTTTTTACATCCACTTGATAATCGTTATGGGTTGTCCAGAAAATTCATGTTTATGACGGACACTCTGTCCAGAAAATCTACGGCATGACCTTCACTTCCTCTTCTGCTTTGAACAGGTTAAACACCTTAAAACGACCTGAATTTTTGATATGTTGCAGACAAAACTTTTATCTACAATTTTCCTTTTGAAATTAAGTTCAGATTCTTTTTCGTTTGATCTCAATTTGCAATGCAACTCATTGTTTACTAATCTAGAAATTTTGACAGCTTGTGCAATAGTGATGTAGCCCAATTCAAGAGGAATATTGAGTCTTTTATTTAGTCTTTTATTATCCCCCATTGGTTAATTGTCTTTTATATTTATTATTATTTTTAATTATTGTTATTTTGTCCCACATTGCTAAAATGGCAATTGGACTTGGAGTATGTACCCTATATAAGGCATTTCCTTGTATTTGAATAGGTAGCTTATTATTGAATCAAAAAACTATTTTGGTTGAAATTCAGAGATTGAATTTTTAATCATAAGAAACTTTCAGAGATTGTGTTTCTTTAAGAAGTTTTCAGAGATTGGACTTCTAGCGATTATCTTGAGACGGGATAATTGGGTGATCTTCCTGAGACAGGATTATCACAAAGCAGTAGTAATCCGAGACGGGTTGCTACATATCCCTTTTCTTTCTTGTTATTTATGTTTTATATATTCAGAAAAAGCCCTAAAAATCCGACCACATCAGCCCTAAAAGAGCAGCTTTCGATATTCATATTGCTTTAATCTAGATCCTATGAGATTCGGTTTACATCAAGTGGCATCAGAGCATAGGCGATTAAAGCGACAACAGCTGCTGCGTTCTTGACAGAAATCTGCAGCGTTTTCTTAAAGTTCCTGGTGTTCTTGTTCTCCGAGAAACCCTAACTGCAGCCTTATATTCGTCACTTGCTGCTCCATTCGATCCTTTCTTGATCATCATCAAGAAGCACTAATTTGGCCGAGCGTTATCACAAGGTAATCAAAGCATCCGAAATAGCTACGTTCATGATGTGCTGCGTATTTTTTGAATCTTTTTAAATTTTGTTCTAGTCGTTTCCTAATCAAAATTTACCAGTAGATAGAACTTTGTATTGGCTGTCTTTTGTCTCTTTGGCACTTTCGCAAATTCGGATTTTATCTTGATCAAATTCGTATCGGAATATTCTGCTCGATTTTCTGGAACAGCTTGTAGTCGACTTTGTTTTCAGGGAGTTGTGGGGGTCGGAATTGAATGAAAGTTTGAGAGCACATAGAAAATTCATTGTTCTACAATTTTGATTCTTTGAGTTTTTTCAGAGTCCCGACCGGTTTTGCATAATAGTCGCCGTCACCTAGTTATTTATTTTTCACAAAACTGTAACCCGAGAGTGATCTATTTACGAATTCAATTTGAGTGGGTTATACCTGTCCAAAAATTCTGAAACTTAACAGTCTGAACCACAATTTCATTCTCTACAAGTTTTTTCTTTGTGTTTTTCCGAATTCCATACCGTTTGGTCGTGACAAGTGCCGTCATCTCGCTGTGTGTTTGTTCAAATCTTCGGCGTTCTTGAGCACCAAGAACCCTAATTGCAGCCACATTCAAAAGCTCCTTACATCATCGAAATTTGCTGCAATTTTCGCAACCCTAGCTGTTCTTGAAATCCAAGAACCCTACCTTGCAGCTGGGGCGATTAATCATCGAAGAATTCTTGCTGCTGTCGAAAATCTTGTTGCTGCTACGCATTCATAACCTGATTCAGCGTTTTTGATCTTCAACAGCCTTTTGCGTACATACTGGCATTCTTGACATCCAAGAAACCATTGTGCAGATCGTGTAAAGCCCTAGCATCCTAAAAAGCTATGTTTTTTTAGTCCTGAAATCCTGTTCTTGCGAGGACTCATCTGCTGCGGTCTTTGAAGATTATTTGCAAGTTGCTGCAATGGATAAACTACGTGCAATGTTTGACCACATCCATACAGACCTCGAGCGACATCGAGATGAATCCGATCGAAGACATGCTGAACTTATGGCTGCCCTAAATGCATTACATGCCAACCTCGATCCACGAAGAGAATTAGAACGTATTGCGCAATGGAAATTAAAACGTGCAAAATGTTGGAGGAAATTAGACACAAATTGGAAGGCGGACGATGAACTTTTCTTTATCACGTATGGTGTAACATGTGAAGAAGCTATGGTTGGCAAACTGCCCAAATTCTCTCCTTCACGTGCTAAATCGAATACACAGGTTATTCCCAACCACCCTACGGCTGTGGTACACGAGGAGGTTGACATTCTTATTGTTGATTCAGCCATGGAAGAGTTCATTGAGGTTCTTAATGCACTTACTAATGATGTTGTTCCAGTTGCTACTAATGATTCTCCTTTACCGGTACCCGACCATTCTGACGAGATTGCCGACGTCAAGGTGGATATTGGTGTTGACCCAATCACTATGCCTGTGGACTTACTTGCTGGATCGATTGTGGTCCAACCGGGGACCGAACCGGTGCAATCCGATGGTTCAAAGGTGCACTCGGCAATTTTAGTTGCTGATTTGAAGGCGTTACAAGCGCCACATGTATATGTGGATCCATATTTCTGAGATTGCCGCCCTTTGGATTTTGTTGTCGCCGATTTCTCCACTCGTGCCATTCCATGTTTTTGCGATGTTGTGATTCTGAGTTTCTCCGTGGTTGAGTGGACGTATGGAAGCACGATATTCGTGTTCGATCCGGGTTGATTCGAGGATGAATCCTTTTGAAGCGGGAGGGAATGATGTAGCCCATTTCAAGAGGAAGATTGAGTCTTTTATTTAGTCTTTTATTATCCCACATTGGTTAATTGTCTTTTATATTTATTATTATTTTTAATTATTGTTATTTTGTCCCACATTGCTAAAACGGCAATTGGACTTGGAGTCTGTAGCCTATATAAGGCATTTCCTTGTATTTGAATAGGTAGCTTATGAATGAATCAAAAAACTATTTTGGTTGAAATTCAGAGATTGAATTTTCATCATAAGAAACTTTCAGAGATTGGGTTTCTTCAAGAAGTTTTCAGAGATTGGACTTCTAGCGATTATCCTGAGATGGGATAATTGGGTGATCTTCTTGAGACGGGATTATCACAAAGCAGTAGTAATCTGAGACGGGTTGCTACATATCCCTTTTCTTTCTTGTTATTTACGTTTTATATATTCAGAAAAAGCCCTAAAAATCCGATCACATCAGCCCTAAAAGAGCAGCTTTCGAGATTCATATTGCTTTAATCTAGATCCTACGAGATTCGGTTTACATCAAATAGTCAGAAATAACCATTTTTGACTGACCTTATCTCATTCAAAAATTCCAATATTTTTATATCACCTGGAAAACTCCAGTATCTAAATCTTTTCTCTTTGGATCGTGCTCAATTTCCTCTTCGTTTGTTCTGTAAAAATTGATAATGTCAGATCCGGAGTTTATATCATACACATCAACCTAAAAGGAATTTTCACCTCTTTGACTTGGGATTTGGGCTAAGAGGGTAGTAAGTTATGACTGTTATGTTTAGGAGTTCCCCGAAGTTGATCTCCTTCTAAGTTAATCCTTTTAGTAGGAAGCTTGTAAAGCTAACGTTATAGTTTCTTTTGCAGTTTTAAACAAGAACCAAGATGCTATTCTCTAGCATGCCATGTTTGATGTTCAGACCCTTTTCATGCCCTTTTGTAATTATATCTTTTCTGGTAATTTATTTCTCTTGCAATCCCTCACTTGAGATTTTTTTTTAAACTCGACAAATCCTCTCCGCTTGTTGTCATGAATCACCTCAGAAACAAATTCTCTTCAAAGTTCTACATTGTTGCACTCTCATCCTTCATTCAAATTCAAGTTTGACTAAGCCTTCGGATGTTAGAACATTTTCTTTTTTCTTACTTGTGTCCATTCTCAGCTTCCCTCCTAAGGGTAGAGTCGATGTTGTAACTATTTCACCTAATGCTGCCTGTTCTTTTAAGGTATGCATGTCTTCTTTTTCCGGTCAAATTTTTAAGCCTACCATGACATTCATTTTCAGTTACTTACCTCTAACCTTCTTGCAATTTATGCTAAACCAGTTTCAAGCAGAAAGGTAGTCTTTGCCAAGGTTCCTTCTGAACCTATTTAACCTATCAACTTTTGAATTCCTAAACTTTTGATTTCCAATTCAGATTAATGTACCTTGTACCCTTCAGTTTTAACTCTCTTTCAGGCCATTTAGAGCCATGAACCGTCATATACACTTTTTTTGTTGACTTCCGATCTTCTATTTTGGCGTTTCTATTACCATTTCGATACACCGGTTGAATGCCTATTTTGTTTTTAACCTTTTTATTCCCACACAAGGAATAACCTCGAGCATTTATTCCTTGGCAGTGTACTATTCCTCTCGAGTAATGCAACCTTGAACCTTTGATTTGAATCACCAATGATCGTTTAAACCTCCTTTGAAGGTTTGAAATAATTCTTTGAAATCAAACCTTATCCGACAATTGTTATGGCTCTTTTCCTCTTCACTTAAATCTTGTTTGACGCTTAATTATTCAAACTTTTGATATTCCCTTACAATTCCTTGAGGGAAATTTTCTATTTCCTTTAAATTTTGAAATAACCTCTCTTTGACTACTGCAAACCTGGACACTTCTTAACAAGTGTTTATTTTATTCTAAGATCTTTTGGTGTGCTCGTTTTATCTCCATGGCTCCTTCATGTTGAGACCCTTGCTGCCTCCTGATTTCAAAATTGCCTAGTCTTTTGGTGCTCGACCTTGCCTCTTTACATCGCTTTTCTGTTGTGTTATGCTTCCTTTAACGTCTCCACTTTCTCAAAGCTTATATGAAAGCTTATTACCATCCTTTCAAGTTGCCTCTGAAGTCTCTGTAGACCACCGTATCTTGCAGAATTTCACTCTCTCAAAAGAACTTCATCTGCAAGATAACCATAATTTTATTTCTTCCTTGGTGGCTACCGTTTGAATTATGATACATTGCCGCATTCTTCATATTGGAACCACCTTCAATTTTTCCCCAACACGGAATCATCTTGTTCTGCTTTTAACCCAAGCAACCTATCCTATTTTCAAGCGCATTGTACCCTTCATTGGCTTACCTGGTTGACATACCACCCTGGTACTCAACTTGTTACTTTTCAACTTCTTTTATTCTCCAAGCTAACTCCCTTGGCATAAGAATTGGATCAGACGGTCAGAGAGAAAGGATGGCAGATGCATGTTCTCCATCCCTAAGGAGTCTCAGAAGTCTTTTAGCTAGGATTCTTACAATTCTTCAGCAAGTTCATGGTGCCATGATGGAAGTGAGATCGAAAGAAGTCAAGTGTGCCAGAAATGTGGTTTCGGCTGGGAAGATTCAGCTTTCCGGGTATAGGTCAGCAGGAGCAAGCATAGAGTGTTGAACCGACGATTGCAAGATTCGAGGCAGTTGATGAGTTCATGAAAGAAGCAAGACAATTATCCAGGTGTTTCCGGTTATAAGTGAGTGGTCAGAACCAACCAGCCATTGGTCACGGGTTAGATGAAGATGGCAGCCGTTGGCATCAGGGTCAGCTTTGGGTTCTTAATGCGGAAGATTGGGAAGGACAATGAAGATTGAAAACCATGAGATGACAATTGTAGTTCCTTTCGAGCGACCAAAAAGTACAAGAGTTGGAACAGTACTACTGATGATCTTTCATGAAGATAGAGATAGAAGAACACGAGTTTCTGGGATGAAGTGGAGCGACAACAGAATACGAGACCAGATTTGATACAGCAAGTCAACGAGGAGATTGAAGTGGATCGTCGCAACCTCAAATTGGCTCAAGACAGCAGAAGAGTTGGGAAGATGGAAGGAGAAGAAGACTGTAAGAGTTAGAAGATGAAATGTTTCGCAATGTCCAGAGTTCAAGTACCTCTCGGTTACATTCGAGTTTCGAGGACGAAACTCCTCTTAAGGGGGAAGGAATGTAACATCCTGACTTTTCATAAAAGGGTAAAATTGTAATTGGTCATACCCACGACGACCTTAATATTATTTATCCTATTTATTTAATTAAAAAGGATTAATTAAGGGATTTAGTTATTATTTAAAATGGATTTAATTAATAACTATAAAAAGGAAATAACTCCCCAAAATAACTTATTAATTCACACGCTGGTTCTGAGAAGAAAAAAAAAAGAGAGCAACGGCGATTTGAAGGAGAAGCAACGCAGAAGATGCCAGATAAAGGGAGAACGTAAATTTCAACCGTGTGATCAATCCGTTCATCTGTTCAAGATGCCGCATGAGAGAAAAGTGATCAGCGCGATGAGATGCAACTTTGGAAAATAACATCTCTTAATTTCATAAGTTTTTAGTTTAGCCCTAGTTTTTGGTAACCGTTGAGTTCGATTCTTCAAAAATTCATATTTTTTAATCCGTAACTCTGTTTCGCAGCCTTGAGTAGTCAAAACGATCGTCTTGAAGCGTAGAATAATATAAAAATAGTGTCGCAGCAGTTAATCCAGGTAATCTTCAGTTTTATAGTCTGTTTCAGTTTCGGTTTTCTGCAAAGAAATAGGATTTTAGGGTTTCTCGTTGATCAAATAGGTTTTGGGTTTGAGGATCAACAGTTGTTGCAGTTGCTTGACGTTTTGCTTTCGGTTTTGCTGGAAATTTAGGTAAGAGGCTTTTCCTAATGAGTAATTATAGTTTTATAATGATAAGTTGAGTTTTAGCGAGTTTTGGTGTTGTTTGGTGATAGAATTCATGCTAAGTTGTAATTAACGAGATTTGATATGTTTTGGTATATTTGTGTTGAGTTTTAAATTTCTATTTTTTTGATTCAATAACATTAATTAAATATGAACAAGCTTCGACTGAACTTCTGATTCGTTCAGTTAAAACACCGAATGTTCTCTTAAAGGGAGTTGAAGTTCGGATCCGTCGGAAGGGCATGAAAGAGCTTGTGCTTTGATGAACTAGAGTTCATCAATGTCTGTGTATTTTCTAGGACTTGTCAATGTCTAGTGGTCTAGGAAAGAGTGTAGTGTATGTGAGGGAGCTTACCTGAAAACACTTAGGTGGCTAGTTAATTCACAGTAATAATTACATACGTGTAGTAAAAGATAAAACGTCACTTATTCTCGGTTAGACACTTTTTCATATCGGCGATGTGAAACGTTCATAAAAGGTGAACAACGCTGCTGGCCTATAAACGGCTGAATGGCAGTGGAGGAAATTCATCGGACGTATACGCATACCGGGGAGACCCCAGAGCTAATCGGTGCTAATCACCGTTAGTTAGCAAGTATATCTTCAGGCTGATGAACGCCATGCGCAGTGTCCTTGAGTAATGATGTAACAAAGATAAGATAAGCTAGAAACGTTTAGTCATGACGTGTCGATGGGCATGAAATGAACACTAGATTGAGTCGGTCTCATAAAGATAATTTAATAATCATAATAATAATTCGTTGTATAACTTAGTTATTCTTTAGCTTCTCGCTTTTACTAAGTACTTTGTACTTACCTCCTTTGCATTTTATTTTGTATTCATTGTGGGGTGAGAAGACGAACAGGTTGACCAAGTGTAGATGACGACTTTTGAAGGCTTGATGTCTTGGCGAATCTTTTAGTTTATTTCCTTATAAAGGTTGTACTAGACTAGTTATATTTCTTTTCTTAGAGTTGTTGTACTTCTACTTTTAAGACCTCGTATTGTATAAGTCTTTGGGTTTTTCATCGTTGTAATTTAACTATCCATCTTTAGTATGGTTGATTTCTATTCATAGTAGCATTTATGTTTTTACCCGAGTCTTTTTAGCTTCCGTTTGCTTTTATTTGATACGACGATGTTGAGGCTTGCGTATAATATTAGATTTATTTAATGCTATACGCGCCGAACGTTTCTCTTCCGGATAAGGGCTCGGTATCCGGGAGCGGGGCGTTACATCTTAGATCTAAACGAATTAGATCTATGCGCAACGGATGGATCACGATTCATATATTACAACACATAAACAAAGGATTTAATTACTACATGGGTCAGAAAAACCATGCCAATAGTAGGAAGAGAAGGTTTGATCTTAGGATGAGAAGCCTTGATCTTACTATGTGTTCTCTAGATGGTGGTTGGTGGACACCCTTCTTGATATGAGAACCTCCTTGATATGCTACACCAAGAAAAACTTGTAGTTTTTCTTCTTCTAAAACCCAAGGCAAGAAAACTAATTTTTTCTCTATATTTTGGTGATGATGGCCGAAAATTATTAAGTGTATTTTACCCTTAGAATAACTCTCCTTTTATAGGAGAGTAAATCCTTGGTCTTCAAGTTTTAATTAAATAAATAAATTAATTAAATAAAATAAAAATATATTTTCCTAAATGAATAATTGTGACATGTTATTGACCAATAGTAATTCAAATATCAAGTCATACAACCAATCACATATTATCCCGAATTATAGAAGCCACATTGGGGACCATGGACCTATAACCAGTAGCTCCAATAATTAAATATAATATTCATCGAACAGAATAAATATATTAAATTATTTATTCTGGGATTACACCACCATAAACCCGAAGCTGAACTCTACCAATTATAGATATATACTTATACTCAACCTATAGAGTGAATAAGCGTCCACTGATATAATCACTACATACGAAATAACCATTCATAGACTGTCCACTCTGTGTGGGATGTCTCCGTAAACCCGACACAGAATATCTTTTCCTCATTTACCATTAACCCCCTGATGATCAATTAGTGCACATATCTGACTAGTAGCTAATTAGTCAAATGAGAACTCCTGGGATCGATCACTTTCTTAGGGCTAACAAATAAGGGGACAGTCTCTCTACTTCCCGCATGAAGGAATGGATTTCATATCTGTGAAAATCAGAACTACTCACTCATCAGGAGACAGTGCCAATGAGAAGTGACTAGGAACACATATTTTAGTGAACCGTAACTAACACATCAAACACTACCCCGAGACAAGTAGCACCATGTGTTCACATCAGGATTAAGGTTGATACATATAAGATCATCTAATGATTTAATAAGATTCCTTGATTACGGAACTTCGGCGTGTTTTTCGGCGATCGAAAAGCGTGGTATTTTCAGATTAAATCGGTCCAGTCCTATATGAATGCCATCATATATAAATGCCCCACGTTGGTACCCTCTACCAACAATCCGGATAAGACTATCACACCCTAAGGTGTTCTGGGCGCATTATTGGTGATTTAATCATGAGACCCTAAACTATGATTAAGTTCACCTCGGACTAACAGTTTAAGTATATCACCACTAACTCAATCCTCAAGTGCATTCCATACATTGAGTTAAGTGGTTACATACTGATATACTTAGGGTTTGCAGCAGTGTATACTATATAAGCACAAAGCAAATAAGATGAATAAAAAAATATGTCATTTATTAATTTAAAACAATTACAAAATTATCTTTCGGGCATAACATATAACATAAAGGGCAGTTTGTGAGCTAAGGAATCACCAGTTCTCGACCAGTTAGCTGCCGCCAATTTGGTTAGCCTATCCATCCGAATCTCAATCAGTGTTATCACAGTAGGAAGCTAGAGCTTGGCTTTGACTCTACCGGATGTTCAATGTTTGAAAGCGTTAGAGTCAGAGCCGCCGTAGCTAGAGGAGCGTTGACGGGGTACTCAGCCACCCTGTGACGTCTGATCGAAATCACAAACACCAAATCCATAAACCTAGTCATTGTCTTCCTTTGTAAAAATTAACTTTTGTCATCTCAATCAACAGCCCATAATCTGCATACGTAGGCTTTTGGTGTAAAGAAGAGCTCCCAAATAAGGGTTTTGGTAGAATTTATCTTCCAATTTCCGGATTTTGATATCAGTCACCGACCATAGAACTCAAAGTGGAGCAGACGAATGTATACAGCGGCTAGGGTTCAGGTCTTTCAACTACTCCCTCCGTCCCATTTTATTTGTCCATGTTTCCTTTTTAGTTTGTCCCAAAATAAGTGTCCACTTTGTGCATTAATTGCTAAATTTCTTCAAATACCCTTTTCTCTTTACAATATTTACAATAGAAAATATGTAGCATTAAATTCTCCAACAACAACTTAAAGAGCATAAGTGTAAAAATATTAGATCATTTAATATGATTCAAAGCATTAACTACACTTTTCTTAATCTGTGTGAAAAATCAAACATGACAAATAAAATGGGACGGAGGGAGTATAATTTTTTTAACACATCTTTTGGGTCAACAAATCTTGACTCAAAGAAAAAAAATAGCCACGTGACTTCTACGTGTCATCCACGTATGTAACACGTATGAAATAAAAAAATTAGTGGTCGCAAAAATTATTCGTCGTCTCAAATAGTTAAAAAAAAAGGCACAAAAATTTCCTTATAAAAATATTGTACTTTTTGTGACAACATATTAATTTGTTGTCTCAAAAACATTTTCCCGCAAAAAATTGGCGTTGGCAGGAGATTATTTGTAACAACGTTGTCACAAATAATATTATTTGTGTCAATTCAAAAATTATGTTACCCACAACACATTTTGTGTCAACATGTTAACGCAAAAGGTTGTTTTTGTGTCAACTTTTTGTTGACCCAAAAACTTTCGTCTCAAAAAGCCCAGATTCTAGTCATGAATAACAACTCAATAATGAACCTCGGGTTTGAAATCTACTACTCAATAACGAACCTCGGGTTTGAAATCATGCACTAACTAACGAACCTTGGGTTTGAAATAATCAACTGACTAACTAACGAACATAAAGTTTGAAATCATTACTCAATAATGAACCTTGGGTTTGAAATCATCAACCGACTAACTAAAGAACCCCAGGTTTGAAATCACTACTCAATAACGAACCTCGGGCTTAAAATCTTGAAATAACTAACAAACCTTAGGTTTGAAATCATCAACCGAATAATTAACGAGCCCCGGATTGAAATCACTACTCAACAACGAATCTCGGGTTTAAAATCTTGAAATAACTAACAAACATGGGCTTGAAATCATCAATCGACTAAGGAACCCCGGGTTTGAAATCACTACTCAATAACGAACCTTGGGTGTAAAATCTTGAAACAACTAACAAACCTCGGGTTTGAAATCATCAACCGAATAATTAACGAGTCCCGGGATGAAATCACTACTCAATAATTTTTTTCTGTTTTGTCACTAATTTGTAGTAATGATGTCGCGAATTAGTGTTGAACCATTTTCGTCACAAATTTTCATCACAAATCCGAGAAATTCGTAGCAATATTGTCGAAAATATGTGACAATTTTGTGATGTGGACAGATATGTCGGTTACCGTCAG
Source organism: Gentiana macrophylla (assembly GCA_026214975.1). Taxonomy (NCBI): domain Eukaryota; kingdom Viridiplantae; phylum Streptophyta; class Magnoliopsida; order Gentianales; family Gentianaceae; genus Gentiana; species Gentiana macrophylla. Next base: position 91,234,384 of record CM047814.1, read on the forward strand.
ATTAGCAACGAAGTCTTTTATGACCAAGCCATTTTGTCACAGAATTCTCATAAATTATGGGACCTGAATTTGGCGCAAAGATTTGTGACAGAATAGTCACATACATTTTGCCACGTACATATTTTGTCACAATGTTGTCTCAATTTATTGCAAAAAAAGAAAGATGCGGTTTGTCACTAATTCGTAGCAATATTGTCAAAAATATGTGACAATATTGCGATGTGGACAGATATGTCGGTTAGCGTCAGATTAGCAACGAAGACTTTTATGACCAAGCCATTTTGTCACCAAATTCTCACAAATTTTGGCGCCCGAATTCGGCACAAATATTTGTGACAAAATAGTCACATTCATTTTTCCACGTACATATTTTGTCACAATGTTGTCTGAATTTATTGCAAAAAAAAGAATTATGCGGTTTGTAGCTAATTCATAGCAATATTGTCGAAAATTTGTGACGAGCATTTTTCGTCAGAAAAAATCGTCACAAATCTGGGAAATTCTAGTAGTGGGTGTATTCTAACTTCATAATAAAAAGCTAGATGAGAAGTAGTCAGCTGATGTGTTTGTAAAACAAAGCAGACTAAAAGTCAGCTGACAGATATGGACATCAATAGAGTTACACTACTTGTGTCTGCTGAATGCAAGATTCGAATTAATCCAATTTTATCTTTGGACAATTAAATGGATAAGGATGACATACAAGCCTTGGATTAATCAACAAATCAATGGTCAAGATTAAAATAACGTTGGAAAGATTCAGATGTTTATCCAATGGAAATAAGTCAATGATAGACAGACTGGACTGTCAAAAAACAAGACTGACAGTGTCAGTACTATGTAGCAGAGGTAAAAGCAAGTCAAGATAGAGACAAATCTGAAACGGCTATTTTTGAAATTCAAACACAAGTCACAGGATTCACACCTATAAATAGGGGACTCCTGATTCAGATTGAAGATGATGAAAAATAAGAATACATACGAAGTAATTGAGCAAGAAATTTATTAAGTGCAATCTTACCCTGCTAAGCATCACTGAGCTTTAATCTGCTGATCAAGAATTTTCTTCAAGAGTTTCCTGCAATCAAGTTACATCTAGTGTGCACACTTGAAGACTACAAGCTATGATCATTTCATCCTGATCAAAAGCTGCTGAAAGCTGAATCACTTTCTTGATTCAACCCTTCTTTTCAAAAAGTTTTCAGAAGACAGAGAAGCACCTTTGATGTGTCAAGAACTGTTTTTAGTGGTGGAGCTGGTGAAGTGGAAATCCTACCCTTCAAAGACCAGTGGAATACTTTGAAGCAGCAATCCTACATGTTACTAGTGTTCAGTTTGTGAAGTCATAGTCATTGGTGAAGTACAAACAGTTTAGGGATTTTTGTAATAGCAACCTCAAGAATCTCTAGTGAATTTCCTCCAACATTATAGGAGGTAGGATTACACCACACTGAATCGCTATAAATCTTGCCGATTTTAGCGATTTTCCACAAAACACTTTGGCGCTTTTCTTTGTCTTTGATATTCATATATATATATATATATATATATATATATATATATATATATATATATATATTGCTAGCCAAGGTTCTTTAAATGATATCAATAGAAATATTTTTCAGATGTGCTCTTTTACTGTCTTTAGGACCCCATTCACTTTTGGGTTTGGGAACCGTTTCATTCAGACCATCCACAGTTATGACTTTAGTAATCTCAAGTGATCCATCAATCATCACATCCATCATCTCTTCATGTGTAGCAGTTAGATAAGCCTGCATACGATGCTTCTACTCATCAAAATGATCTTGAGATCACATCAACATGGTCCCAGCATACTGGTTGTTGTCCATTATGCAAAAGCTTTGGAAAACAGAAACATGAAAAAGTTTTCAAAGATTTTTCACAAGCACAACAAGTAGGATTACTTCAGAATAGAAGCTCTGCTCCGATACAAATTTTTGGTCCTTTGAAAAGGCTTTGGTTAAGTTTAAAGATGGGGGGTGAATAAACTTAACACTTAAAACCTATTGGAGTTTACAAACTCAGCAGGGTCAATAGTCTGCTGACCTAAGCAGTCTGCTGACTATTGAATCTATTGAATCTGTTGCAGCAGAATATAGTAAGTTAAGCCTTGATACTTGTTGTTTAAAGATGATACTAAGTATTAGATACTAGTAGTGTGTGAATCCAGTAGCTAGTTCAACAGGTTGATATGAATAACATGTAAAAAAGTAAAGTGCAGAAAGTAAATGTAGTAAAGTAAAGTAGGCAAGTTTTACAGTGGTTCTAGGTGGGGTAATCATGTCAGTCCACTCTTCTCCTGTGATGCTGGAGGAAATTCACTAGGGTCTTTTAAGATAGCTGTTACAAAAGTCCATAAGGTGTTTGTCCTTGACCAATGACTATGGATTAACAAACTGAATACTAGAAATAGGTAGGATTACTGCTCTTAAGTACTCCACTTGTCCTTGAAGGGTAGGATTGCCACTGCACCAGCTCCACAACAAAACAACAATTCTTGACACCTCAGCAGTGCTTCTCTATCTTTGGATAACTTCTTTAAAAACAAGGGGTTGAATCAAGTAAGTAATTCATCTTCAACAAGCTTTGATCAGGATGATAAGATCAGTAGCTTGAAATCTTCAAGTGTGGATACTAGATGCTATTTTGAATACAAAAACACTTGAAGAAAACACTTGAAGAAAATTCTTGATCAGAAATTAAGTTTAGTTGAGCAGGGTATATAGCACTTGATTTCTAGTAAGTTCGGTGTTTAATCTGATTCCAGGGGTCTTCTATTTATAGATGAAAAATCTATGTTTGAATTTGAATTTCAAATCTGACCGTTATATGATTTTTTGATTATTCCCTGAAATTCACTCTGTTGTACTTCTCTGTCTGAGTCAGTGTCCCTCTGATAGATAGTCTATTAACCAATTATTTAAATCCAATTTGATTTGGCTCTGGAATCCTTGCAACGTCCCCTAATTTCATCCTAGCCATTGACTGACTGATTAATCCAATGCTTGTAATTCATCCTTATCCATTTAATCTCCCAGAAAAACATGGATTAATCCGATATTTTTATACTCAGCAGATGTCTATTTCATGAGCCTACTGATGTATATATTTGGTCAGCTGACTTTTAGTCTGCCGTGTTCTTGATGAACACTCAGCTGGCTGCTTCTCATCTAACTTTTGATTGTGAAGTTACAGTACACCATTTTATGTATAACTAAGTCCCAATAATCACATTTCCTTGTATGGAGCTTAGACCTTCAATACAAGGTACATGTGATCAGTTTAGGCCATCACAGATTTACTGATATTTTGATCCCATATCTTTGGCTTAAAACCATCAATACTAAGTTTGATACCTTAGCCTTCAACACTGAGTTTGAACCCTCAGTCTTCATTCTTGAGTTCGATCCCTCAGCCTTCAGTCTTCAGTAAGTCCTAGACACTCTACTGAACACCAAACCTAGACAAGTCAGCTGACCTCTTTACAATGCTTGTTTGATCAAATCTATACAAAGATCAAATTCTAGAAATCCTATACATTCATTCTAGATATATTTTGGCCTTTTGATCGGGGTCAATCAGGTTATAATATACTTGACCACCATAAACCAATACTAGCAAGAGGGCCCATCGTAGTATAGCTATAGTGAATCAAGGTCGATCCCACAGGGAACCAATTGTGGATCATCTTATATACAAACAATTAATTAAACATGTCAAGGACATAGAGGCGGTCTACGACCAACATAAAACAAGAAAGGTAAAGACACGACCCGACACAACGTAATTAACATCCCCAATTATAGTCTTTATCGTTTGGACCTAGATAATTTATATAATAGACTGAACTTATTAACTGTCAATCCATTTGTATCTATCTTAGATTGGCTACGGGAGTCATCCTCTTTGACTTGACTTAGCACCGGTTAGGTTTCTAGATCACTGTGCTACATTATGTGACTTCACCTTTTGGGTATCCATCTTATATAACTTGCACGCTTACGACACTAAGGATGCTGATATTAATCGTACACCTCGTCTAGGCAACATTCCTATGGTTAGGCGTACTTTCTAAGCGATTACTCAAGCTCTCGTCCAACTAGCAATTACCAAGTTATAGTCTCATGCTAATCTACGATGTATGTATGATCAGGTGCATGAAATTCCCAAATATAAACCTACCTAGATATTGCTGAACGTCAGAGCAATTCATAAGCCTACCTAAGAGTTTTATATTGGTATTTCCTTTTTACACATTTTAATTAAACTAAGCGAGTAACGTAGCCATAGCCATACCTACTGAGATAATAAATTCTATTAAGTTAACCTAACCATAAAGACATGGCTATCTAACGGATGAACAGGGGGCTCGGTCGACCGAGTGTAAGGCCTCGGTCGACCGAATGACACCTTTCGGTCACCCGAACGATTTCAACCCAGAATACATATTAGAATATATCTCTCAGTGTTTCATCATATAGAACAGATTAAACAATAATTCGCACAGTATTCATATAAACTAACATAGATACGCATTAATTAAATCAAGTAGATTCATGAATAAATACTAAGTGTATGTCGTAGGTTATGGGATCCCCATAGACAAGGAGTCGCCACATCCCTATCGTCATAGCCTAGATCTACATCATCTAGCTATGATTAACTAATTCAAACGATAAAGCATAATTGGGAGGGATTAATTACTTAAAAGAAAGAAACATAAAATAAAGGCTTACATATTTGCAGCCATAATAAACTGCTGGACAGCTACATTGTAACGTACCAAAGCTATGAATGTAATTGATAAAAAGGTATAAGGTATTGTATGTATGTCTAAGGTGTGTGTTGGTGTGTTTTTACAAATTTCATAGATGCTGCTTATATAGAGGTTGTAACCGACCTAGGGAGGATCTAGAAGATATACACGCGAAAATCCCGTGAGTGACCGAACCGACATACTCGGTCGACCGAATGATAGGGCTCGGTCGATCGAGCCTCCCTCTGCTCATGTTAAACGCGCTTTTCGTCCATCTTGTTCCCCACTGCATCCTTCCGTGCTGATCTGATTCCTCTGATTTATCTCTTGATTAATGCTCCGATTTTCTTTCTCTATTATCTTGAGACCATTGATTAATTAACATTAATCCTCCCGATTTGTTGTGATCTGCAAAATAAACATTTATAGCACAATAAATCGGCCTTTTAATAATAAAAACAGTTAAATACCCAATATGATATTAATAATCACTTAACATTAAATAATAAATATAAACGAGTGATTTAATATGAAATATACATTATTAATCTCGATTTAAGGTCAACATTGATGACTTTTACGGGTATAATTTGACCGTCATCAACTACCCCCCCACTTAGACTTTGATCGTCCCGAACAAAGCATCAATAAGTCATTCCCCAAGACAACATTTTCTATGGTCAAATCATACTTACACAAGAAACTCAAGTCAACTCATACTAGTCATGCTCATAAGATATCCATTATTCACTACTTACTATGAATCGAAGTGATGTGTGCATGTGCATTTAGTTTTATATATTCGTGGCAAATTTAGAGTTTATGCTAACTTCGCAATCTCAACCTACCAACCTCAGCATTCATACTTCTTATGTCTCTTGAATGGTCGAGCACCGAGCAATAAGCAAGAGCGTATCTATAGGGATTTTGGACTTGGAGACCGAGTACTACTCAAAGCCTCTTAAAAGTTGAATTTCTTCAATTCTTCATATTTTTCAAATACTATCAATCTCAAGGAAGAAAACTTGAGTATCCCCCTATCTTAGATCATGTATAGCATCGAATATTACCACAAGCACGGGGCTACTTTGGTAATGTCACTACAAGCCCAGTGTCTAACATTTTGCTAAAACACAGGTACGTCTCAAGCTTATTACTCTGCTTTAATGGCTAAAAGATAAGAATGCATTAGCAGATAGATATTGATACAAAGTTCACATAACCAATCATCTATGCAATGTACACATAATTTCTTCAGTTACTATGATTTGCGCGGTATACTCGATTCACAGATTGAGTAATTGAATAATAAATAACTACTTGCAAAAACGAGCATGAATATCCTTAAATTTACCTAACATAAGTATAAAATGATCACGTACTCATGAAACTTAGTTCCTTTCCTATCAATTCTTAGCTAGGAACTCACAATTCTAAGGGTACGAGATACATAATATGGTATTTATTCAATTTTTTCAATCATGTGCCGTTTCATTCAATTTTCAATTATAACATAACATGGATAAGTCTCCTACCCCCTACTTAAACATGGCATTGTCCTCAATGACAAAAATAAATGAGAATTTAAGAAAAAGACTTAGCTCTGGAACGGGTCCAAGTAAAGGAAAAAGATCGGAGTAAATTTCAGCACGTCGTGGAGAGATAGACACATCCTGTATAAGCAAACAAACTCCACGAAACCGTCAAATACCATGTCTATGGAAGTTATAAAATAATGTGGCAGTAATGAGGTATAAATACCTAAAAACAGTTTAAGCCACTTTATTTTATACAACCAATGACAAGGGAAACCAAAAAGAAAAATACTAAATAGAAAGAAAAATAAACAAGCAACTAAAGATGGTGGTCTTCATCTACAACCTCCACCGCCAAAATATTCTTAAAACCGGGTGGAGAAGACAAAGATCAAAAAGCATTACCCGACGTGGGAAAACACGAGGGTGACTCGATCGAAAAGGTATTCAATCCATGAAAAGAGAAACTTGGTAAGGTATAACAGATTGAATGCGACCTATTTGCTAAAGATAAAATCAAATACTTAACGCAGAAACTTCTCGCTTGCATTGGATATCAACAACTTAGGGAGATGTAGCTACTCCTCGAAATTACTAATAACCCAATGTATCACGTAAAAGTCATAACCGTCATCAACAAGGTCGGATCGGTGTGATAGTGCAGAACAAAACTTATCATCTAGAAATGCCAGAATAGTCGGAAAAGTGTGAAATTTGAAACTTCCAGTTGAAAGATAGGTTGTATTTTGATTGAACCAAAAACTCTTAAAATCTAGCTAGGGTCAGAGCTACACTTACCCCAACTGGTATCATGAAAATCAAAATGATAAAAGATAATCATTAAAGCTTAGCAATATTTCAAATTCCGCAACACATAGATATTGTGTAAACAAAATGGAGGTTGAGACTATGATGGGTTTAGAAAAAGATACACATAAGGATGGGAAGAAAAGATAAAGGGTGGGTAAGAAATTGTGTTTTTGGGATTGAGAATTGTTTAAAGGAATGGGATTGGGTGGGAGAGTGAAACGGATGGAAAGAAAGAGAAGCGATGAAAGAATGGTTAGAAATGTGATCTGTTGGGGCAGATTGGTGAGAGGATCGAAAAGTTTGAAGGTGAAAAAGTGTAAAGGGAAAGATAAGGATAATTGCAGAATGAATTGCACATCACTTTGGATTTTCACTTGGATCACCTTGCTAAAAGGTTTTAGAAGTTGACCAAAATTGTTCTTGTTCACACCAATCATTCTCTGTTACATTTTCAATAATTCTCAAGCTCTCTTAATGCTTCCATCTTAAGGTTGATTGCTAAATTTCTTTTTCTTTAGCAATTTCTCGACTCTCCTACGGAACTCTATTTCACGTGGCCTATATTGAGTAAAAAAGTTTTGCACATCCTTAGCCCACTGGCCATCGGAACACGGCGAAATAAAAAACCTCAACATATGCCACGTTACTCTTATTGGACTCAAAGAATGAAAAACCTAAAATCCTAAAAAGAAATCCTAAGGGTTTTAAAGACGTAGTTCTGAGTTTAAAGTCCTCAGCTCGACGTTCCAAAAAAATTATCCTTGTCAGTCATTATTCTTGGATCACGAGATATTGACCCCTCTGAGCACTATAAGAGGTGGGCTTGTTGCTTTTGCGGATTAATACCCTTCCATTGGTTGTGAGACCTAAGAAACGACATTTATCCATACCATTTATCCAAAGCTCTTACCTCGGCTCTCGTTTTAGGAATTAGTGAATTCTAAGAAACTCGGTTAAAATTACGGTTTTGGCCTTGACAATAAGAAACAATGAATCAAAGTACTCCGAATAAGGTCGGTTATGTAGGCAAGCCTACGCCGTCTTATTCGTTGGAACATATGTGACAGTTCAGGCCAATCCGTCAAGATTAAGCCCTGTTTAGCCCGAAGGCTTATCGGCTATGCTAAGTCTTGTTGAACTGCTGTAACGTACATCACATGTGGAGGGGAGTCGATTGAGCCGAAGCTCGGTTGAACTCGCCCAGCCATGGTTAGACCATTTCCGAACCCATGTACTAAGAGTCTCCGATTTCTAAATTGTCACCCAAAGCGTAATCTCGTTTCTGTTTAAGGTGGGTTCACCGAGAAGCCATCACCATAAAACTCAACGAAAGCAGAAGATGGTGTTCTCTCAAAACTCAACGTCTTCTTTTAGATTGTGAATGCTTAAACTACAAAATTTGTTGCTCCCCTGGCCAGTAGAAGCAATCTCATGCATAGGACAAAGAGATTTTAACAGAACTACGAGGAACTCTTTATTCATTGCTTCCTTTCAACGACTACATGTTTCCTTACACCCTCTAGATGAGACAGATTTGGGGCAGAACCTTCCACACTAATAGAATTAATCTTACCAACCAACTCCGGGCTAAGATTCATACTAAGGTTCATGTATAGGCTAACTTATTCTCAAAAAACCAAGAGGTAGTAAAACATAAGCAAAAAGGTGGTACCTTGCCTTCAACATTGTACCACGAAGAATTTAAGCCTTTAAAATTTTTTCGGAGCCATCTTTGTGCTTTAAAGGTATTGCTACCATCGCTTTTCCCATCTTAGATTCGTAGCTCCACATGTTCTTTGGGTTATTTTTCGGCGCCCGTGAAAAATTATTGACTTGGATTATTGCTTCCTGGTTTTACGCAAAGCGAAAAAAAAAAGCAGACCGTGATCGATTTTAACATGGTTTCCCATCCGCTATCGGACCTCACGGATTAAACATACGGGATAAAGCAGACACGCGAAGTCCCGAAAATAGAACCAGGCTCGGCGGCAACGAGAGGCGATCTCTGGGAGCGAAACCAATTGCTCCAGATTCTGGAATTTTTACACATAGCAGACAACCAGAGGGACTCAAAAACAGACTCTAAAACAGAAAACTTGACATGAATAAGAAAATTAGTTATATATAAAATTGACCGTTGGTTCCCCGGCAACGGCGCCAAAAACTTGATCGGGGTCAATCAGGTTATAATATACTTGACCACCACAAACCAATACTAGCAAGAGAACTAGGCCCATCGTAGTATAGCTATAGTGAATCAAGGTCGATCCCACAGGGAACCAAGTGTGGATCATCTTATATACAAACAATTAATTAAACATGTCAAGGACATAGAGGCGGTCTACGACCAACATAAAACAAGAAAGGTAAAGACACGACTCGACACAACGTAATTAACCTCCCCAATTATAGTCTTTATCGTTTGGACCTAGATAATTTATATAATAGACTGAACTTATTAACTGTCAATCCATTTGTATCTATCTTAGATTGGCTACGGGAGTCATCCTCTTTGACTTGACTTAGCACCGGTTAGGTTGCTAGATCACTGTGCTACATTACGTGACTTCACCTTTTGGGTATCCATCTCATATAACTTGCACGCTTACGACACTAAGGATGCCGATATTAATCGTACACCTCGTCTAGGCAACATTCCTATGGTTAGGCGTACTTCATAAGCGATTAATCAAGCTCTCGTCCAACTAGCAATTACCAAGTTATAGTCTCATGCTAATCTACGACGTATGTATAATCAGGTGCATGAAATTCCTAAATATAAACCTACCTAGATATTGCTGAACGTCCGTGAAGAGCAATTCATAAGCCTACCTAAGAGTTTTATATTGGTATTTCCTTTTTACACGTTTTAATTAAACTAAGCGAGTAACGTAGCCATAGCCATACCTACTGAGATAATAAATTCTATTAAGTTAACCTAACCATAAAGACATGGCTATCTAACGGATGAACAGGGGGCTCGGTCGACCGAATGACACATTTCGGTCACCCGAATGATTTTAACCCATAATACATCTTTGATTATATCTCTCAGCGTTTAATCATACAGAACAGATTAAACAGTAATTCGCACAGTATTCATATAAACTAACATAGATACGCATTAATTAAATCAAGTAGATTCATGAATAAATACTAAGTGTATGACGTAGGTTATGGGATCCCCATAGACAAGGAGTTGCCACATCCCTATCGTCATAGCCTAGATCTACATCATCTAGCTATGATTAACTAATTCAAACGATAAATCATAATTGGGAGGGATTAATTACTTAAAAGAAAGAAACAGAAAATAAAGGCTTACATATTTGCAGCCATAATAAACTGCTGGACAGCTACATTGTAACGTACCAAAGCTATGAATGTAATTGATAAAAAGGTATAAGGTATTGTATGTATGTCTATGGTGTGTGTTGGTGTGTTTTTACAAATTTCGTAGCTGCTGCTTATATAGAGGTTGTAACCGACCTAGGGAGGATCTAGAAGATATACACGTGAAAATCCCGTGAGTGACCGAACCGACATACTCGGTCGACCGAATGATAGGGCTCGGTCGACCGAGCCTCCCTCTGCTCGTGTTAAACGCGCTTTTCGTCCATCTTGTTCCCCACTGCATCCTTCCGTGCTGATCTGATTCCTCTGATTTATCTCTTGATTAATGCTCCGATTTTCTTTCTCTATTATCTTGAGACCATTGATTAATTAACATTAATTCTCCCGATTTGTTTTGATCTGCAAAATAAACATTTATAGCACAATAAATCGGCCTTTTAATAATAAAAACAGTTAAATACCCAATATCATATTAATAATCACTTAACATTAAATAATAAATATAAACGAGTGATTTAATATGAAATATACATTATTAATCTTGATTTAAGGTCAACGTTGATGACTTTTACGGGTATAATTTGACCGTCATCACCTTTGCTCTATAATAGCTAGTCTGGCACTCATCATTAAAACTAGAATATATCCAACAGTAGAAATCAAGGTGAACAAGTATAAAAAATTAGGGTTTAGTTTTCAAACTATTATGTAACATAAAATTAGGGCTAAAAAGTACTACATAAAACTAGAATGTCTATTATGGTGTCTATGTGTATGGTTTATTGAACGTGTAAAAGTATATTTTTCAGGTTATTAGCTAACACAAAATGGGGGTTTTAAAATTTTTGTATACAATTGTATTTGGACCATATTATTCTGCTTGGTGCAGTGTTTCACCATTTAAATTGTGTTTTGAATGGAACATTACATAAGGTTTTCAAGTGATTAAGTTATAATAGAATAAGTGTACTGTGTGCGCGAGTTGGGTTCAAAGAATAAGTAACATTAATGTAAGCAATTAAAGTGATCAAGTATAAGAAATTAGGGTTTCATTTTAAAACTAGTATGCAACATAGAATAAGGGCTATCAAGTGAATACATAACATTGAAATGGGTATTATGGAGTCCGTGTGCAGGATTCATTGAATATGTGGTTGTGTAGTAGAGTTTTAAGGTTATTATGTAACAAAAAATGGGGTTTTCAAATTTTTGTACACAATTGTATTTTAACCATAACTTTCTGCTCGGTGTAGTGTTTTACCATTTGAATTTGTTTTTAAATTTACCTTAAAAGTGTGAAAAATAAACCCATATTCCATTAGTTATAATAGAATAAGTATTACGACCACTCAAGAAAAAGAATAAGTATTGTAATCTGGGTGAGCTGGGTTCCAAGAATAAGTAACATTAACATATGGAATTAAGGTGATCAAGTATAAATAATTAGGGTTTTGTTTTCAAACTATTATGTAACATAGAATAAGGGAAATCAAGTGAATACGTAACATTAAAATTGGTATTATGGCGTCCGTATGTAGGATTCATTGAATCCGTGGATGTATATTAGTGTTTTCAGGTTATTACGTAACACAAAAGAGGGGTTTTCAAATTTTTATACACGGTTAAATTTAGACCACAGCTTTCTAATCGGTGTAGGGTTTTACCAATTGAATATGTGTTTAGACGTGACATTAAATAAAGTTCTTATAGTGATCTAGTTATAATAGAATGAGTTTTATGGTGTGGGTGTTTTGGGTTCAAAGAATAAGTAACATTAATGTATGGAATTAAGGTGATCGAGTATAAAAAATTAGTGTTTAGTTTTCAAACTATTATGTAACATAAAATAAGGGCTAGCAAGTAAATACACAATATTAAAATGTGTATTACGGTGTCTGTGTGTAGGGTTCATTGAATGTGTAAAAATAGAGTTTTCAGGTTATCAGGTAACACAAAACGGGGGTTTTAAACTTTTAGTATTCAATTGTATTTTTACCATGTTATTAACCTTGGAGTTTTACCATTTGAATTGGGGTTTGAATGGAACATTAAATAAGGTTTTCAAGTGATTTAGTTATAATAGAATAATTATCATGGTGTAAGTGAGTTGGGTTAAAAGTATAAGTAACATTAATGTATGGAATTAATGTGATCATGTATAACAAAATTTGGGTTTTGTTTTCAGACTATTATATAAAATACAATAACGACTATCAAGTGAATAAGTAACATGAAAATGAGTATTATGGCGTCTGTGTGTAGGATTCATTGAATGTGTAGAAGTGTAGTAGAGTCTTCAGGTTATTACGTAACACAAAACAGGGGTTTTCAAATTATTGTACACAATTGTATTTTGACCATAACTTTCTGGTCGGTATAGTGTTTTACCATTTGAATTTGTGTTTTAAATTTAGCATTAAGTAAGGTTTTTCAAGTGATTAAGTTATAATAGAATGAGTTTTATGGTATGTGTGTTTTGGGTTCAAAGAATAAGTAACGTAAATTTAAGGAATTATGGTGATCAAGTTTAAAAAAATTAGTGTTTAGTTTTCAAACTATTATGTAACATAAAATAAGGGCTTACAAGTAAATACATAACATTAAAATGTGTATCATGGTGTCTGCGTGTAGGGTTCATTGAATGTGTAAAAGTAGAGATTTCAGGTTATCAAGTAACACAAAAAGGGGGTTTTAAGCTTTTAGTATACAATTGTATTTTGACCATATCATTTTGCTTGGTGTAGTGTTTTACCATTTGAATTGGGGTTTGAATGGAACATTAAATAAGGTTTTCAAGTGGTTTAGTTATAATAGAATAAGTATTATGCTGTGTGTGAGTTGGGTTCATAGAATAAGTAACATTAATGTAAGGAATTAATGTGATCAAGTATAAAAAATTACGGTTTTGTTTTCAAACAATTTTATGTCATACAGTTAGGGCTATCAAGTGAATAAGTAACATGAAACTTAGTATTATAGCATCTGTGTGTAGGATTCATTGAATGCATAGAAGTATAGTAGAGTTTTCAGGTTATTACGTCACACAAAATGGAGGTTTTCAAATGTTTGTACACAATTGTATTTTCACCATAACTTTCTGCTGCGTGTAGTGTTTCACCAATTGAATTTGTGTTTAAATATAACATTAAATAAGGCTTTCCATGTGATCAAGTTATAATAAAATGAATTTTATGGTGTGGGTGTGTTGGGTTCAAAGAATAAATAACATTAACATAAGGTTTTATGGTGATGAAGTATAAAAAATTTGGGATTAGCTTTCAAACTATTATGTAACATAAAATAAGTGCTAACAAGTAAATACATAAAAATAAAATGTGTATTAATGTGTCTGTGTGTAGGGTTCATTGAATGCGTAAAAGTGGAATTTTCAGGTTATTAGATAACACAAAAAGGGTTTTAAACATTTTGTATACAATTGTATTTGACGATATTATTCTTCTTGGTGTCATGTTTTACCACTTGAATTGGGGTATGAATGGAACATTAAATAAGGTTTTCAAGTGATTTAGTTATAAGGGAATAAGTTGTATGCCACAGTGGCCGAGTGGACAAAAGCGACGTACTGTAAATCTGTTGAAGTTTTTCTACGTAGGTTCAAATCCTGCCTCTCCCAATTGTTTGTTGTTGACTTCAGAGAAGATAAAAAAGGCAGTCGTCAACGTAGGAAGACCACCAGAGAAAAACTCTTATATGTACAAGGTTCAATATTGAAATAATTTCAGAAGTTTTCCCTGACTTTGTCCGTGTCAACAACAATTCAAAATACCTCGACTTTTTTAGAACAGGACAAACGAAACTAAGCATTTTTTTCTTTCTCATTCGGAAGGCTCAATCCCACACTCTGTTCGGTTCAAAGAATATGTAACATTAATGTAAGGAATTAAGGTGATCAAGTATAAAAAATTAGGGTTATGATTTCAAACTATTATGTAACATAGAATAAGGGCTTTCAAGTGAATACATAACATTAAAATAGGTATTTTGTCATCCGTGTGTAGGATTCATTGAATGTGTGGATGTATAGTAGAGTTTTCGAGTCATTACGTAACATAAAACGGGGGTTTTCAAATTTCTGTACACAGTTCTAGTTTGACCATATATAACTTTTTGAACGGTATAGAGTTTTACCATTTGAATTGTTGTTTAAATGTAACATTAAATAATGTTTTTAAAGTGATTAGGTTATAATATAATGAGTTTTATGGTGTGGGTGTGTTGGGTTCAAAGAACAAGTCAGATTAATGTAAGGAATTAAGGTGATCAAGTATAAAAAATTAGTGTTTAGTTTTCAAAAGTAGAGTTTTCAGTAATGAGATAACATAAAATCGGGATTTTAAACTTGTTGTTTACAATTGTATTTTTGCCATATTATTATTCTTCGTGTAGCGTTTTACCATTTGAATTGGGGTTTGAATGGAACATTTAATAAGGTTTTCTTGTGATTTTTATTTATAATAGAATAAGTATTATGGTGTGAGAGAGTTGGGTTCAAAGAATAAGTAACATTAATGTAAGGAATTAAGGTGATCATGTATAAAAAATATGGTTTTGTTTTCAAACTATTATGTAACATAGAATAAGGGCTATCTGTAACGCCCCGTTCCCGGATACCGAGCCCTTATCCGGAAATACGACGTTCGGCACATATATAAATAAAATTTAATTCATTTATATATGTAAGCCTACAATCAATACAATCAAAGCGCGCGGAATTTAAATGCTCGGGTAATAAATATCCATAAAGATACTAGAATAGAAAAAGGTACTAAAAGCTGAAAGTGTATCAAAACAATACAACTGAAATCCCTCGAAAGTCCAAACGAAATACTATGAAATAAGAAATAAAGATGATCACACGTCATCCCAAAGTACTACGAACAAAGTATATAAAAAAAGTGCAACAATTCAAATGCAAACAAAAGTGCG
This sequence comes from Gentiana macrophylla, assembly GCA_026214975.1. Taxonomy (NCBI): domain Eukaryota; kingdom Viridiplantae; phylum Streptophyta; class Magnoliopsida; order Gentianales; family Gentianaceae; genus Gentiana; species Gentiana macrophylla. Next base: position 91,249,810 of record CM047814.1, read on the forward strand.
AAGAATGAAATATCAAGCTCGAGAGATCCTCCTCAGGACATACTCCTCGAAATACTCGTACTCTGTTCAGCCTTCTCACCCCCAAGCACATATAACAAAAACATGCACAAGGGGTAAGTATATAATACTCGATGAAAGGAAGAGAATGCGTTTAAGCTTAGAATATATATAAGATTTATTATCAAGTTTCTATTAAAAGGCATGATGAGACTCGATTCTACGCATAAAGGTTACATCTCCCAATATGCCTAAAGCTGTAACTACTTAGCTTATCTTTGTTACAACATGCTATCAAGGTGGAGCGTGACATATTGAAATCTTCAGGATACAATAACCCGGAACGTATTGAAATCTTCAGGATACAATAACCGGTTCCGATAGTATGAACATCTGGCGATGCCTATAGGCTGAGGCCGATAGGACACTCACTTTGATTTATCTGTTCACACATCACGCTATAGATCTTCAGGATCTACCCAAGACCACATCTTTGTTTAATCTTTTATCTAGCAAGTTGTGTAGTATTAGGTGATTAACTAACCATCCTAGTTCATTTAGATAACACATCCTCCTTGACACCACTCATCATGATCAAGAGACCAATTCTATCCTAAGTAAGGTTTAAAGGTGTTATTAAGATGGTAATACACTTAAAAGGGTCTAAGGTTGATTAAACAACCCTAAACGATAGTTGAAAGCCAAATTAAGCAAAGCTGGAAGACCAGCTCCAGGTGGACGCCCGTCTGAAGTCCCTGGACGCTCGTCCAAAATAGTGGACGCCCGTCCAGACATTCCCCTTTCAATCCTGTATCAAAATTTCACCTCAGACGCCCGTCCTAGGATCCCAGACGCCCGTCCAAGGTTGGACGCCCGTCCAGAAAACCGGACGCCCGTCCGCTCTGGCGATTACCAGAAACTGGTTTTGAACCCTATCGTATTCATCCGTTTTCAACCCAAAAACCCAATCTTTCTTGACCAAAATCTACCCAAATGATCTATCATCCGTACCAAAACGTCAATCATCATTTAGGCATCACTTTAACACAATTTTAGATCACCAATACAACAAAAATTCAACACAACCAATGCATATTCGAAAAACTGCAAACGTAAGTGTTCTCCTTACCTTATCTGCCTAAATACTCAGAATCAGATGTTGTGCCTGGTACCGATCTGAAGCTCTCGCCACGAGGATTCCAACGGTATGCTATGATCTGAAAGCGGAAGAGGAACGAATGAAATATCAAGGATCAAAACCGACGGTTTCAATGCCCAAAAGCAATGGTTTCTCTTACCGGAGGAGAGGGAGTGCGGCTGCTCCAAAATTCAGAGGTTTAAGAAATGATGATTAGGTTTTGGTATATTTCCGTTTATATACAACAACCTAATTATCATTTAAACCCGAATTTACCCTAAATACCCTCAAACAACCATTAAACCGAAACCGTTACAATTCTAAGGATTTAATTCCAACGAAAAGGAAAAAGAATATTAATTACGTTTTCGCAAAATGACACGTCTGCCCTTTTATGAAAATCGGAATATTACATTCTCCCCCCCTTAAGTGGAGTTTCGTCCTCGAAACTCGAACGTACCTGGTAAATCCCAAAACTCCGGAAATTCGTTGATCATATCACCTTCAACTTCCCAAGTTGTTTCCTCAGGTGTATGATTGCTCCACTGAACAAGAACCAACTGAACCATCTTCCTCTTAATCATCTTTTCCTTCTCGCTCGAATCTTAATCGGCTTTTCATCATAAGCGAGGTTGTCCTGAAGTATCTCGGGATCCACTGTAGACTCAACCTCTGTCTTCGTCAAACACTTCTTCAACATCGAAACATGGAAGACGTTGTGAACTCTGGACATTGACTCTGGCAACTGAAGTCTATAGGCCAAAGGTCCAATCCTCTCCAGAATTACAAACGGTCCAACATACCTCGGGCTCAACTTTCCTTTCTGACCAAAACGCTTTACTCCTCTCATCGGTGATGCCTTCAAGTAAACACGATCACCAACCTCAAACTCAAGCGGTCTCCGTCTGACATCTGCCCAACTTTTCTGCCTATCTTGAGCTATCTGCAGATTCTTCTTCACTAACTGAACCCTCTCTTTGGCTTGCTCAACTAACTCTGGCCCAGTAATCTGTTTCTCTCCAACATCATCCCAAAACAAAGGCGTCCTGCATCTTCTACCATACAAAGCTTCAAACGGTGGCATGCCTATGCTCGCGTGATAAGCGTTGTTGTAAGCAAACTCTGCAGGCGGTAGATAATCTACCCAAGATCCTCCTACCTCCAAGACACATGCTCTAAGCATATCCTCAAGTGTCTGGATAGTCCTCTCAGATCGACCATCCACATGCGAGGATGGAACGTGTTGTACTCAAATCCAACCGGGTACCAAAAGCCTCCTGTAAGCTCTGCCAAAACCGACTGACGAACCTCGAATCCCGATTAGAAACAATGGAGACTGGAACTCCATGAAGCTTCACTATATTGTCCATATATAGTTCCGTCATCCTTGCCAAGGGCATATTCATCTTGAAAGGCAAGAAATGAGCCGACTTGGTTAATCTATCAACGATCACCCAAATAGAATCATGTCCACCCTTCGACTTAGGCAAACCCGAAATAAAGTCCATGGTGATCTTTTCCCATTTCCATTCTGGGATATCCAATGACTTAAGCATCCCTCCTGGCTTCCTATGTTCGGCCTTCACTCTCTGACAGACGTCACACTCAGAAACAAACTTAGCTATCTCCAGCTTCATTGAGGGCCACCAAAATCTCTCTTTCAAATCCCGGTACATCTTGGTAGAACCCGGATGTACTGCAAAAGCAATCTTGTGTGCCTCTTCCATAACTCTTTGTCTCAAATCTCCAACATTAGGCACACAGAGACGATCTTGATACCACAGATTTCCACTCGATCCAACACATAGCCGATGTAGGCTTCTCCTTGCAACCTCTTCAAATCAACCAAAAGCGCATCTTCGTCTTGCTTTGCTCGATCTCATCCATCAACTCGATCTAGCCAACAACGGTGCTGCAAACCGACGGTCCTCAATCGATCAAATCGCTAAAATCGCAAATCATCAACCCCCCTTTGTGATAGCCTCAACACCTGGGCTCTAAAACCATTGGATTCACCGCTCAAGGCATCGCTACTACATTTGCCTTTCCCGGATGGTGCTTGAATGTCTAAGTCATAATCCTTCACGAACTCTAACCATCTCCGTTGCCTCATATTGATTCTCCGAGTGAAGAAATACCTTAAACTTTTGTGGTCGGTGAAGATTCTCGGCCTTGACCCCATCTGAGATAGTGCCTCCAAATCTTCAATGCGAAAACCACTGCTGCCAACTCTAAGTCATGTGTGGGATAGTTCTTCTCATGTACTTTCAATTGCCTGGATGCATAGGCAATGACCTTTCCTCCTTGCATCAACACACAACCTAGACCCCGGCCCGAAGCGTCGGTGTAGACATCATAATCATCGAACACCTCGGGTACTGCCAATACCGGTGCTGTAGTCAACTTGTCCTTCAACAACTCAAATGCTAACTCACACTCGGGTGTCCAATCAAACTTGGTGTTCTTCTGTGTAAGTCTGGTGAGTGGAGTAGCTATCCTTGCGAAATTCTTCACAAACTTTACGTAGTAACCACCAAACCCGTAAAGCTCGACCTCTCAAATGTAGTCGGTGTAGGCCAACTCTTAACTGCCTCAATCTTGGCCGGATCAACCTGAATGCCATCACCTGAAATGACATGACCCAAAAAGCTCACTTGGTCCAACCAAAAGTCACACTTGGAAAATTTTGCATACAATCGCTCCTTCTTCAACGTTTCCAAAACAATCCGTAGATGTTCCTCATGCTCCGCCTCATCCCTAGAGTATACCAAAATATCGTCAATAAAGACAATCACAAACTTATCTAGGTAAGGCATGAAGACCCGCTGCATCAAATCCATAAATGCAGATGGAGCATTAGTGAGTCCAAAAGGCATAACAAGGAACTCATAATGTCCATATCTAGTAATTGAATGTTTGTCTTGAATATCTCGCCACTTTAACTTTTAAGCGATGGTAGCTCGACCGCAAATCAATCTTTGAAAACACTTTCCGACCGCAGGCGATTGAGCGGATCATCTATCCTCGGTAGTGGGTACTTATTCTTGATAGTCGATTGTTCAAAGCCACGTAGTCAATACACATCCGCATCGCCATCCTTCTTCTTCACAAACAAAGCTGGTGCTCCCAAGGTGAAATCTTGGGGTGAATGATGTTCCTTTCCAACATCTCCTTGAGTTGAGCCTTCAACTCCTTCAATTCAGCCGGTGCCATCTCTGTATGGTGCCTTGGCAGCCCAGTGCCGCCCTGGAACTAATCGTATCTCAAACTCAATGGCCCTGCCTGCGCATGTTCCTGGCAACTCATCTGGAAAAACCTCTGGATAATCTCTGACCACTCTAGTATCTTCCAACTTAGGCTTTGCTTGTTCCACATCCACTGCGTACAACAAGTAGCCCTCACATCCTTTCGACATGCCCCGATGGCCTTGACCATTTGAAATGATAGGATGTCTCTTCTTGCTTGGCTCAGTAACGCGTTCTCACGATAAGTCTTATCTCGCTTTCCCGGGACTGAAAGTAACTCTCTTGGCCCTACAATCTAAGTGAACATAATTCTTGGATAGCAGTCTATCCCAAGAATCGCATCAAAGTCTCGAGAAATCCATAACCGTGAAGTCACTCTTACACCGATAAGGTCCAACTTTGAACATCCACTTGTGGTATCATCTTAACCACCTTATTTACCTTGCCTGGGGTGTAACAATCTCCATAGTATCTCTCAAATGCTCCATAGGTAAATCTAGTTTCTTAGCAATCCTAGAGGACACAAAGGTGGTTGAAGCTCTGTATCAAATAAGGCCACGACTACTAGATTGCCTACTCTTATCATACCTATCATGCATTTGTCCAATTAACTAAAGTTACAACATGTTCCAAGCATGCTATAAATAACTCAAAAGGACAAAATCAACATAAAAGCACCTGAGATCACATCATCCTCTAGCTCAAACTCTCTGGCATCCATAGCAAACATCTGCACTTGCTTACTTGGACTCGCTCTGCTAGGCCGACTGCTCGAGCATCGCTACTACCGTGGACAATTCTGGAGTAATGACCACCGCCGCCACAAAAGAAACAACCTGAGGTAGCTGGTGGCCTAGCTGCCGGTGGAGCGCCAACTGGTGGTCTAGCTGCCGGTGGCCTGACTGCTGATGGGGCACCAACCGGTGGTCTAACTGCTGTCTGTGTGGGAAACCTCCTGAACTGCTGCTGCGGAGCCCCTCTGCCACTGCCCTGACTTGTTTCAAAGCTTCTTTTATTACCAACAACCACTGTAGCTCTCTTCCTGAAAGTCTCGACTTCCAAGGCTTTATTCAGTAGCTCCGCCATATTCCTTGCTGTAAAGCCTAGCATGCCCGACTGAATCCCATACGCCAAACCGTCCTTGTAACGGGCCATTTTTCGTTCTTCCACTTGCATCAACTCCGGATAAAATCTCCCTAACTCATTGAACCGATTTGTATACTGGGACACTGTCATTTGATTACCTTGTTCAAGTTTCAGAAACTGACTGGCTTTTTCCGCTTGTACCGTTGCCGGAAAGTACTCGTTGTAGAACATGGATTTGAAAGCCGCCCAATCTGTGACCTTACCGTTGCTACTCTGAACCGCATCTATCCAAGCCTCGGCCGAGCCCAAAAGAAAACCGACCGCTAACTGGGCCATCTCTGTCTCAGGAACGCCTATATTCCTACAAGATTTCTCAAAACTTCTGATCCATTCCTCAGCCTTGGTATGTTCCACATTCCCATAAAAATCTTGCATACGGTTTCTCCTCAGCCTAGTGTGCCAATCTACTGGTGGTGCTGACTCAACAACCGGCCTAACTGGTGGGTAAACCGGAGGGTAACCATAAGGTATCTGCTGTTGCTGCTGAACCGGTGGCCTGAAAGGCTGATAGACCGGGAATGACCAAGGGGGTACTGCGGTCGCTGGCGATAGTAGTCACGGAGCTGATGCTCACTGATAAGGAGGATACACTGGGTGCTGCGGAGGATACGGCGGAGGGTACCGTGGGTCTTGAAAACCATCTTGAGGATAGCTGATGTGGTGCCTGTGTCACCGGTGATGGATAGACAACCGTCCTCTCACAAACCGCCCGACACTGGCCGTACGAAGAAGGCCAAAGTGGCGCGCATGGTTAACCACAGGTGGAGGAGGTGGTGGTGGAGTCGATGTTGATCCTGCTCCGGCTCGGTGAAGGTGTATTTTGTGCGAGGCGGTGGTGACAAAGCTGCGGCGACCACAGAGGTTTCACCCTCTCAGGACGGTGATTACCAAGAGCCAAAGTCTTCGATCTTGTGTTTCTACTCATCCCGACAACCAAGAGAACCAGAGTGTTACTAAAGATCTAAAGATAGGATTGAGTTAAACTCAAAGAATAGAAGCCTAAGGAACACGTATCTACGATACCAATCTGTAACGCCCGTTCCCGGATACCGAGCCCTTATCCGAAATCGACGTTCGCACATATATAAATAAAATTTAATTCATTTATATATGTAAGCCTACAATCAATACAATCAAAGCATGGAATTTAAATGCTCGGGTAATAAATATCCATAAAGATACTAGAATAGAAAAAGGTACTAAAAGCTGAAAGTGTATCAAAACAATACAACTGAAATCCCTCGAAAGTCCAAACGAAATACTATGAAATAAGAAATAAAGATGATCACACGTCATCCCAAAGTACTACGAACAAAGTATATAAAAAAAGTGCAACAATTCAAATGCAAACAAAAGTGCGAAGAATGAAATATCAAGCTCAGAGATCCTCCTCAGGGACATACTCCTCGAAATACTCGTACTCCTGTTCGCCTTCTCACCCCCAAGCACATATAACAAAAACATGCACAAGGGGTAAGTATATAATACTCAGTAAGGAAGAGAAGTACGTTTAAGCTTAGAATATATATAAGATTTATTATCAAGTTTCTATTAAAAGGCATGACAGACTCGATTCTACGCATAAAGGTTACATCTCCCAATATGCCTAAACTGTAACTACTTAGCTTATCTTTGTTACAACATGCTATCAAGGTGGAACGTGACATATTGAAATCTTCAGGATACAATAACCCCGGAACGTATTGAAATCTTCAGGATACAATAACCGGTTCCGATAGTATGAACATACTGGCGATGCCTATAGGCTGCTGAGCCGATAGGACACTCACTTTGACTGTCTGTTCACACATCACGCTATAGATCTTCAGGATCTACCCAAGACCACATGGTGTTTAATCTTTTATCTAGCAAGTTGTGTAGTATTAGGTGATTAACTAACCATCCTAGTTCATTTAGATAACACATCCTCACTGACACCACTCATCATGATCAAGAGACCAATTCTATCCTAATTAAGGTTTAAAGGTGTTATCATAAGATGGTAATACACTTAAAAGGGTTTAAGGTTGATTAAACAACCCTAAACGATAGTTGAAAGCCAAATTAAGCAAAGCTGGAAGACCAACTCCAGGTGAACGCCCGTCTGAAGGACCAGACGCCCGTCTGAAGTCCCTGGACGCTCGTCCAAAATAGTGGACGCCCGTCCAGACATTCCCCTTTCAATCCTGTATCAAAATTTCACCTCAGACGCCCGTCCTAGGATCCCAGACGCCCGTCCAAGGTTGGACGCCCGTCCAGAAAACCGGACGCCCGTCCGCCCTGGCGATTACCAGAAACTGGTTTTGAACCCTATCGTATTCATCCGTTTTCAACCCAAAAACCCAATCTTTCTTGACCAAAATCTACCCAAATGATCTATCATCCGTACCAAAACGTCAATCATCATTTAGGCATCACTTTAACACAATTTTAGATCACCAATACAACAAAAATTCAACACAACCAATGCATATTCGAAAAACTGCAAACGTAAGTGTTCTCCTTACCTTATCTGCCTAAATACTCAGAATCAGATGTTGTGCCTGGTACCGATGCGAAGCTCTCGTCACGAGGATTCCAACGGTATGCTATGATCTGAAAATGGAAGAGGAACGAATGAGATATCAAGGATCGAAAACTGACGGTTTCAATGCCCAAAACAGCGGTTTCTCTTACCGGAGGAGAGGGAGTGCGGCTGCTCCAAAATTCAGAGTTTTAAGAAATGATGATTAGGTTTTGGTATATTTCCGTTTATATACTACAACCTAATTATCATTTAAACCCGAATTTACCCTAAATACCCTCAAACAACCATTAAACCGAAACCGTTACAATTCTAAGGATTTAATTCCAACGAAAAGGAAAAAGAATATTAATTACGTTTTCGCAAAATGACACGTCTGCCCTTTTATGAAAATCGGAATATTACACTATCAATTTAATAAGTAACATGAAAATGAGTATTATGGCGTCCGTGTGTATTGAAGAGTTTTCAGGTTATTACGTAACAAAAAGGGGGTTTTCAAATTATTGTACACAATTGTATTTTTACCATAACTTTCTGCTCGGTGTATTTTACCAATTGAATTTGCGTTTTAAATTTAGCATTAAATAAGGTTTTTCAAGTGACTAATTTATAATAGAATGAGTTTTATGGTTTGGGTGTGTTGGGTTCAAAGAATAAGTAACATTAATGTTAGGAACTATGGTGATGAAGCATAAAAAATTAGGGTATAACTTTCAAACTATTATGTTACATAAAATAAGGGCTAACAAGTAAATACATAACATTAAAATGTGTACTATGGTGTCTATGTAAGGTTCAGTGAATATTTAAAAGTATAGTTTTTGGGTTATTAGGTAACACAGAACGGGGGTTTTAAACATTTTGTATACAATTGTATTTTGACCATATTATTTTTCTAGGTGTGTTATACCAATTGAATTGGGGTTTTAATGGAACATTATATAAGGCTTTCAAGTGATTTAGTTATAATAGAATAAGTATTATGGTTCGGGTGAGTTGGGTTCAAAGAATAAGTAACATTAATGTAAGGAATTAAGGTGATCAAGTTTAAAAAATTAGGGTTTTGTTTTCAAACTATTATGTAACATAGAATAAGGGCTATCAAGTGAATACATAACATTGAAATGGGTATTAAGGCATCTGTGTGTAGTATTCATTGAATGTGTGGATGTATAGTAGAGTTTTCAGGTTATTACGTAACACAAAACAGTGGTTTCAAATTTTTGTACATAGTTATATTTTGACCATAAATTTCTAATCGGTGTAGTGTTTTACCATTTTAATTTGTGTTTATCTGTATCATTAAATAAAGTTTTAAGGTGATTAGGTTATAATAGAATGAGTTTTATTGTGAGGGTGTGTTGGGTTCAAAGAATATGTAAGATTAATATAAGGAATTAAGGTGATCAAGTATAAAAAATTAATGTTTTGTTTTCAAACTATTTCGTAACATAAAATAAGGGCTAACAAGTAATTACATAACATTAAAAATGTGTATTATGTTGTCTATGTGTAGGGTTCATTGAATGCGTAAAAGTAGAGTTTACAGGTTATCAGGTGACACAAAAAGAGGGTTTTAAACTTTTTGTATTCAATTGTATTTTGACCATATTATTCTGCTTGGAGTAGTGTTTTACCATTTCAATTTTGGTTTGAAGTGAACGTTAAATAAGGTTTTCATGTGATTTTAGTTATAATAGAATAAATATTATGTTGTTGGTGAGTTGTGTTCAATGAATAAGTAACATTAATGTAAGGAATTAAGGTGATCGAGTAGAAAAAATTATGGTTTTGTTTTCAAAACTATTATGTAACATAGAACACGGGTTGTCAAGTGAATAAGTGTCATGAAAATTAGTATTATGGCGTGCGTGTGTAGGATTCATTGAATGCGTAGAAGTATTGTAGAGTTTTCATGTTATTTCGTAACACAAAACAAGGGATTAAATTTATTGTAGAGTTTTCAAAAATGTTATTGCGTAGAAGTATTGCGTAAATTTAAATGTTATTGCGTAGAAGTATTGTAGAGTTTTCATGTTAAATTTAGCATTAAAGTAGGTTTTTCAGTGATTAAGTTATAATAGAATGAGTTTTAAGGTGTGGGTGTGTTAGGATGAAAGAATAAGTAACATTAATGTAAGGAATTCAGGTGATTAGGTATAACAGATTTGGGTTTAGTTTTCAAACTATTATGTAAAATAAAAAAAGTCTAACAAATAAATATATAACAATAAAATGTGTATTATGGTGTCTGTGTTTAGGATTTATTGAATGAGTAAAAGTAGAGTTCTCGTGTTATTATGTAACACAAAACGAGGGTTTTAATCTTCTTGCATACAATTGTATTCTGGTCTTATTATTATGCTTGGTGTAGTGTTTTACCATATGAATTGCAGTTGAATGGAACAATAAATAAAGTTTTAATTGATTTAGTTATAATAGAATAAGTATTATGATGTGGCTTAGTTGGGTTCAAAGAATATGTAACATTAATGTATGGAATTAAGGTGATCAAGTATAAAAAATTACGGTTTTGTTTTCAAAATATTATGTAACATATAATAAGGGCTGTCAAGTGAATACGTAACATTAAAATGGGTATTATGGCGTACGTGTGTAGGATTCATTCAATGTGTGGATGTATTGTAGAGTTTTTGAGTTATTACGTAACACAAAACGGAGGTTCTCAATTTTTTGTACACAGTTATATTTTGTCGATAACTTTCTAATCGATGTAGTGTTTTACCATTTGAATTTATGTTTACATGTAAATTTAAATAAACTTTTTAAAGTGATTATGTTATAATAGAATGAGTTTTATGTTGTGGGAGTGTTGGGTTCAAAGAATAAGTAACATTAATGTAAGGAATTAAGGTGATCAAGTATAAAACATTAGTGTTTAGTTTTTAAACAATTATGTAACATAAAATAAGGGCTAACTAGTAAATATATAACATTAAAATATGTATTATGGAGTCTGTGTGTAGGGTTCATTGAATGAGTAAAAGTAGAGATTTCAGGTTATCGGGTAAAACAAAACAGGGGTTTTTCACTTTTTGTATTCAATTGTATTTTGACCATATTATTCTGCTAGATGTAGTGTTTTACCATTTGAATTTAGGTTTGAATGGAACATTAAATAAGGTTTACAAGTGATTTTTAGCTATAATAGAATAAGTATTATGGTTTTGGTGAGTTGTGTTCAAGGAATAAGTAACATTAATTTAAGGAATTAAGTTGATCAAGTATAAAAAATTAGGGTTTTGTTTTTAAACTATTATGTAACATAGAATAAGGGCTATCAAGTGAATATGTAACATTAAAATGAGTATTAAGGCATCCATGTGTAGGATTCATTGAATGTGTGGATGTATAGTAGAGTTTTCAGGTTATTACGCAAAACAAAACGGGGTTTTCAAATATTTGTAAAGAGTTATATTTTGACCATAACTTTCTAATCGGTGTAGTGTTTTACCAATTTGAATATGTGTTTAAATGTTTTTATAGTGATAAGGTTATAATAGAATGAGTTTTATGGTGTGGGTGTGTTGGATTCAAATTATAAGTAGCATTAATGTAAGGAATTAATGTGATCAAGTATAAAAAATTAGTGTTTAGTTTTCAAACTATTATGTAACATAAAATAAGGGCTAAAAGGTAAATGCATAACATTAAAATGTGTATTATGATGACGTCTGTGTAGGGTTCATTGAATGCATATAAGTAGAGTTTTCAGGTTATCAGGTAACATAAAATGGGGGTTTTAAACTTGTATTACACAATTGTATTTTTACTATATTATTATGCTAGTGTAGTGTTTTACCATTTGAATTGGGGTTTGAATGGAACATTTAATAATGTTTTCATACGATTTTTATTTATAATAGAATAAGTATTATGGTGTGGGAGAGTTGGGTTCAATGAATAAGTAACATTAATGTAAGAAATTAAGGTGATCAAGTATAAAAATTAGGGTTTTGTTTTCAAACTATTATGTAACATAGAATAAGAGCTATCAAGTGAATAAGTAACATGAAAATGAGTATTATGGCATCCCAGTGTAGGATTCATTGAATGCGTAGAAGTATAGAAGAGTTTTCAGGTTATTACGGAACACAAAACGGGGGTTTTCAAATTATTGTACACAATTGTATTTTGACAATAACTTTCGGCTCGGTGTAGTGTTTTACCATTTAATATGTGTTTTAAATTTAGCATTAAATAAGGCTTTTCAAGTGATTAAGATATAACAGAATGACTTTTATGGTTTGGGTGTGTTGGGTTCAAAGAATAAGTAACATTAATGTAAGGAACTAAGGTGATCAAGTATCAAAAATAAGGTTTTAGCTTTCCAACTATTATGTAACATAAAATAACGGCTAACAAGTAAATACATAACATTAAAATGTGTATTATGGTGTCTGTGTAAGGATCACTGAATGCGTGAAAGTAGAGTTTTAAGGTTATTAGGTAACACAAAATGTGGGTTTTAAACATTTTGTATAGATTTGTATTTTGACCATATCATTTTTCTTGGTGTAGTGTTTTACCATTTGAATTGGGGTTTTAATGTATCATTAAATAAGGTTTTCAAGTGATTTAGTTATACTAGAATATGTATTATGGTGTGGGTGAGTTGGGTTCAAAGAATAAGTAACATTAATGGAAGAAGTTAAGGTAATCAAGTTTAAAAAATTAGGGTTTTGTTTTCAAACTATAATGTAGCATATAGTAAGTGCTATCAAGTGAATATGTAACATTGAAATGGGTATTAAGGTGTCCGTGTGTAGAATTCATTGAATGTGTGGATGTAGAGTAGAGTTTTCAGGTTATTACATAACACAAAACGGGGGTTTTCAAATTTTTGTACATTGTTATATTTTGACCATAACTTTCTAATTGGTGTAGTGATTTACCATTTGAATTTGTGTTTAAATGTAACATAAAATAAATTTTTTAAGGTGATTAGGTTATATTAGAATGCGTTTTATGGTGTGGGTGTGTTGGGTTCAAAGAACAAGTCAGATTAATGAAAGGAATTAAGGTGATCAAGTATAAAAAATTTATTGTTTAGTTTACAAACTATTATGTAACATAAAATAAGGGCTAACAAGTAAATACATAACATTAGAGTTTTCAGGTTATCCGGTAACAGAAAACGGGGGTTTTAAACTTTTTCTATTCAGTTGTATTTTGACCAAATTATTATGCTTGGTGTAGTGTTTAACCATTTGAACTTGGGTTTGAATGGAAAATTAAATAAGGTTTTCAAGTGATTTTTAGTTATAATAGAATAAGTATTATAGTGTTGGTGAGTAGTGTTCAAAAAATAAGTAACATTAATGTAAGGAATTAAGGTGATCAAGTATGAAAAATTAGTGTTTTGTTTTCAAACTATTACGTATGATAGAACACAGGCTATGAAGTGAATAAGTAACATGAAAATGAGTATTATGACGTCGTGTGTAGGATTCATTGAATGCATGGAAGTATAGTAGAGTTTTCAAGTTATTACGTAACACAAAAAATGGGTTTTCTAATTTTTGTACACAATTGTATTTTGACCATAACTTTCTGCTGGGTGTAGTATTTCACCAATTAAATTTTTGTTTCAATTTAAATTTAAATAATTTTTTTCATGTGATTTTATAATAAAATGAATTTTATGGTATGTGTGTGTTGGGTTCAAAGAATAAGTAACATTAATGTAAGGAATTAAGGTGATCTAGTATAAGGAATTAGGGTTTTGTTTTCAAACTATTATATAACATAGAATAAGGGCTATCAAGTGAATTCTTAACATTAAAATGGGTATTATGCCGTCTGTGTGTATGATTCATTGAATGCGTGGATGTATAGACGAGTTTTTAGGTTATTACATAACACAATTCAAATTTTTGTACACAATGGAATTTTTACCATTTGAATTTTTGTTTCAGTTTAGCATTAAATTAGGGTTTTCAAGTGATTAAGTTATAATAGTATGATTTTTATGGTGTGGGTGTGTTAGGTACAAAGAATAATTAACATTAATGTTAGGAATTCAGGTGATCAAGTAGGGTTTAGTTTTCAAACTATTATGTGACATATAAAAGTGGTAACAGATAAATACATAAAAATAAAATGTGTATTATGGTGTCTGTGTTTAGGGTTCATTGAATGAGTAAAAGTAGAGTATTCATGTTATTAGGTAACACAAAACAGGTGTTTTATATTTTTTTGTATACAATTGTATTTTGACCATTTCATTTTGCTTGGTGTAGTGTTTTACCTTTTGAATTGAGGTTTTAATGGAACATTAAATAAGGTTTTCAATTGATTTAGTTATAATAGAATAAGTATTATGGTGTGGTATAGTTGGGTTCAAAGAATATATAGCATTGATGTTAGTAATCAAGGTGATCAATTATAAAAAAGTAGGATTTTTTTTGTTTTCAAACTATTATGTAACATATATTAAGGGCTATCAAGTGAATACGTAACACTAAAATGGGTATTAAGGTGTCCGTGTGTAGGATTCATTGAATGTGTGGATGTATAGTAGAGTTTTCGAGTTATTACGTAACACAAAACTGGGTTTTCAAATTTTTGTACACGGTTATATTTTGTCCATAACTTTCTAATCGGTGTAGTGTTTTACCATTTGAATTTGTGTATAATTGTAAAATTAAATAAATTATTTAAAGTGACAAGGTTATAATAGAACGAGTTTTTTGGTGTGGGTGTGTTGGGTTCAAAGAATAAGTAACATTAATATAAGGAATTAAGGAGATCAAGTATAAAAAATATAGTGTTTAGTTTTCAAACTATTATGTAACATAAAATAAGGGCTAACTAGTAAATACATAACATTAAAATGTGTATTATGGTGCCTGTGTGTAGGTTTCCTTGAATGCGTAAAAGAAGAGTTTTCTTGTTATCATGTAACATAAAATGGGGGTTTTAAACTTTTTGTATTCAATTGTATTTTTGCCATATTATTCTGCTTGGTGTATTGTTTTACCGTTTGAATTGGGGTTTGAATGGAACATTAAATAAGGTTTTCAAGTTATTTTTCGTTATTGTAGAATAAGTATTGTGGTGTTGGTGAGTTGTGTTCAAAGAATAAGTAACATTAATGTAAGGAATTAAGGCTATCAAGTATAAAAATTAGGGTTTTGTTTTCATAGTATTATGTAACATAGAATAAGGGCTATCAAGTGAATAAGTAACATGAAAATGAGTATTATGGCGTCCCTCTGTAGGATTCATTGAATGCGTAGAAGTATAGAAGAGTTTTCAGGTTATTATGTAACACAAAACGGGGGTTTTCAAATTATTGTACACAATTGTATTTTGACAATAACTTTCGGCTCGGTGTAGTGTTTTACCATTTAATATGTGTTTTAATTTAGCATTAAATAAGGCTTTTCAAGTGATTAAGTTATAATAGAATGTGTTTTATGGTTTGAGTGTGTTGGGTTCAAAGAATAAGTAACATTAATGTAAGGGACTAAGGTGATCAA